>CM063247.1:7817674-7997674 GCA_032158295.1 Pycnopodia helianthoides | reverse complement strand
GCTCCGCCTAAAACGTCCACGAACTGTTGACGGATAACTTCGCTAATCGTGGAACCCTTCGATCGCGGCTAAGTGCGCTAATTGTGTTTTCATTTTAACTAAGGGTCATCAAAGGTTAATACGTGGCGTATCAGTCATCCCCTGATCATGACAATTGTGCGGTTCACCTCGTATGAAGGTTTTGCTGGGACGTGTCTTAACTGCCGTTTTATCACACGCCGTTACCTTTGCTATAGGTCAGGAGGCGGGTACGCCGTGAACTGTACCACGGCGTGAAAATCACGAGCGACACCCAAACGGACTATGCGTGCCGAAAAGCTTGTCGTGAAAAATCCCAGGGGAGTTTCACAAATTTGTTATACATTTTGGGGTTCTGATATGAGCTTGTCAAGGTCGATACGGAATTTCGATGCAGGTGCAGCGGTTTCTCATATGGAAGCTGTAGTGTGTAGACCTTTATCACGGCGTGTGGCCGTCTTGATTTTATCCCACATTCAAATCATCGTACCTACCCAAACCGAGGCTCGAAGAAGAAACAGTCTGGTTCCTGTATGTACAATGAGTATTAGCATTCATTATTGTTATTGGATACAAAGAATATGACCAAGACGGGGACAGCATGGTAATGCTCTATTGGCCCGAATCATGAGCTAAAATGACTGCCTTGTCCAGAATGGCAGTGGCCATAGGGCCGGAACGCCGAAAAGTCATACTCTTCAACGTTTAACATAACATAACAATTTAAATTTATAAAGCGCTATACCATCAAGATCATAGCACACATAATATAAATGGACAGAGGTGAGTCTTAAGAGCTTTACGAAATAGAGATAAACTAACAGATTCCATAATGGCAGGAGGAAGATTGCTCCAAATCATCGGTCCAGCTACACTGAAAGCTTATAATTTTTACATGTATTTGGTTCTTATGGCGCACATATCCTATTAGCAGCTATTCGAACAAGGCGCTTTACAACATTTTGACCCAGAACTTTGTTTGCACGGGTAAATTCAAGTGAGTGATGCCAAGCGTGGAGCGAAGAAAACGTGGCGGAGGGTAGTATGACAGTAATTGGAAAGATAGGAGTATAGTTTTATTCAAGCAATTATAAACAAAAAGAGCCAGTTTAAAATGAATCTGTTCGCTAATCGGTATGGCCGTGGTCATGGTCACTTGGATCTGACACGGCCTTATTGTCAATATATCTCTATAGTCCGTACAGTAGCTTGGATCCTATGAACGGGCCAGACTAGTTGACGGTCAGTTGATGTGTATTATAAGCTTTTTAAAAGTGACTTAGTCTTTATAAAGCAACGCTGAAATTCACTTTTCTTAATGATAAGAAAGATACGGGCATAATGAAGCAGTGGTGAGGTTGATAAACTTTTCACTGATCTAGTTCAACTTTGGAGGTCAAATTTCAATGATTCGGGACTCCGGCATCTAAGACTGATTCTTAGATAAACACGACCTGGCCTATATTATTTTGTGGCTCGTCGCAGGTTTTGATAATAAATCTAAACGATTTTATTGTCTGTTTGAAATGATAAAACCAGCAGAATAGAAGATTGAAAAGTTTGACATGCATTCGAAAGATATCAAACAGAGTGTACATTCGTCTGTTTCAGTGACGGAAAAGGGGGAGGCGGGGTATTTAAACCCCGCCCATATAAGACATGTTTATTGCACAAAGATAATTTCTGTCTTTGTTGAACCTGCCAGGTTGAACTGTCCGTATATTCTCGTCCCTGTTTATGTTGGTCTGTCCTTCGGGCATCTCAACACAAGCCCCTGCCTCTAGAAGATCCCTCCATATTAATGCTCTGCCTTGTACAAAATATAATGCATTTATGGCTACTTCTTAAATTCATCTCTGGGGGTTAAGTATTGTTTGAGATATTTTCATGAAGTATGGAAACAAATGTGAGTTTGAACTGAATTTGAAGTTCAACAAAATCGAAGATGCCATCCTTTGTCTCCCAAAACGTAAATACAAACAACAACGGTGTCCAGACCTGGGCATCTTTGTTAACACAGACCGTGGTAAAGAGAAGTCACCTCGTTCGTTCCGGGAAAATAATTATTGCAGTCAATGTTTGGCTTGACTGCTTATTTCAACCATGAACGATATTTGAAAACCTTCTGGTTTGATCTGGTTCTTTGATCTGGTTCAATGAAAAATCACCGCTTGGGTGCTCGGTGTATTAAACAGTAAATACGCAGTCACACTCTATTTCCAGTAGTGTACGTTGAAAGCAATAGCGACCTTGGTGCCTGTCGTACTTAATGCTCCAGTTATTACCCGATGAGCTGGAGACAAGACCGCTTTAACGTGCCATGTAATGTAAAGGGATGAAGTGGATTTCATATGTCATTAGCCTTAATACACAACTGTCTGAAGTAGATGAACTTTACATCGAAGACATATTTATTAAGTCAAAGTATTTAGCAGATGCTTGGGCCTTGACTTGTTTAAAACACCAATGGAGCCCTCAGTGTAGATGTACAACTTCAGCTGGGCCCAAGTTTGATAAAAACATGGATGAACAGTTTCATGCTATAAGCAAATAGAAGCAGGGTACCAGGCACAGATGGTACATTTGAAATGGTATTTTGGATGGTAACCTTAGATTTGGTTGTGCTTAGCTCATTTCTGTGCTTAAGCAGCTCTATGAAATTGGGCCAAGATCACCAATCAAAATGTCAGCAATCAACCTCAAAAAGTTGAACAAAGGAGGGTCCACGATTGGCGGTAATTACAAACCTGTCTGAGTGAGCACGTGTGTGTGTAAACATTAGTAAGAGTATATTTGTTTATATTTGCAGATTAACACTGATTTTTTCAACACTTCTCTTATTTATCGTTAGTGCTTATGTAAACCGTTTCATGTTAACGCCATTTTACTTTTCCCCGTGAGGGATTATCAAGTTTAAATCTAATCTAATCTAATATAATCTAATCTAACCTAATCTAATCTAATGTACATTCAAGGTAGGGCTTCATTTGGGTCTTGGCCTACATTTAAGTAAGATTAAGGTGTTGTGCCATGAGTGTGGCATCTTGGCTTATTGTAGGCTCGTTATGTTTAGGGAAGACTGTCGTTCTTCCTCACTGAAATAACTTCAACTACTGTTTTTATGTGGTGTGTTGTGGCCGAGCGGTCTACTGCATGTGACTCAAGTTCTGATTGTTGCATCAACGGACTGTGTGTTCGATTTCCGGTCATAAAACTTGTATCCCTGACCAAGGCACTTCACCATTACTGCTTCTCTTAACCCAGGTGTATAAATGGGAACCTGCGGGGGCTGAGACAGTGTTGCGTTGGATTCATCCCTTAGTGCTAATTAAAGCAGCTTGGGGTTGTATGCTCCACAGGGAGCTGAGAAAGTTAGAGGAATTAAAGTATGCCCGATGAACAGGGATAATTATGTTGTAAAGCGCCTTGATCTAGCTACTACGATTATGTGTGCTATGTAAGAATCGATTAGTATTGTTATTACTATCATTTGTGTATCTTGTTTTTTTCTTTCTAAAGAGTCTGGATCGGAATGCTTAGACGTTGGGTGTGGCCGAGGGAGGGCGGTGCTTCTCCTGGCTCAGAGGTTCCCAAGGAGTGTTTTCTTCGGTATCGACATCTCGGATGAGGCGATCAGCTTCGCCAGAAACGAAGCTAAGCGATTGAGCCTGACAAATTGTCAGTTTATGATACAGGATGCGGCGTCCTTGCCCGACCAGTGGATCGAGCATTTTGATTTGATTACTTGCTTCGACGCACTCCACGACATGCCCAAACCGCGGGTTGTTTTGAGTGGCGTGCACCGGGCACTGGCCCCCGGCGGTATCTTCACCATGCTGGAACTCAATGTTCATAGTCACCCCTCCAAGAACATCGGCAACCCGCGAGCCATCGACGGCTACGTCATCAGCCTGATGCACTGCATGCCCGTGTCGTTGGAGTGCGAGGACGGGGCTGGCTTGGGCACAATGTGGGGGCGTGAGATGGCTTGCAAAATGCTAGAAGAGGTTGGGTTCGCTGACGTCAATGTGACACCCTCAAAAGACAAGTTCAACCTGATTTACGTTTCTCAGAAGAAGACAGAGTAAATACTATAGGCCCGTGAAAAAGGTATGTTCTTTTTATGGAAGTGCCACCCCTCACTGATTGAAGAAGTGTTATGCTTTTGTACCAAATAAAAACCGTAATTTATGTTATTATACGCTGTTATTATTTCGTATTTAAAAGGTCAAACACATTGTAACCTTAATTATAAACTTATCTGAAAGGTCACCAATGAGTTTAAATCACATCAATGATTGGTATTGAAAGTGATGCTGAATTGTAGAAAGTGTGGGAATGGTTGACAAGTTTGACAAAAGTCACTTTTTATGTAAAACAGGAAGTACTTCACCGAACTTTATGTGGGCTTTTCTCATTTTAAGCGCTTTCATGTTAGTTAATACCATATTGTAATTATTTAAGTACAGTTATAAAGAATTTGTTTAACACGTTGGACAATTGACCTTAAGCTCTGAGTAGGAACTCAATTGGTTTCTTTGGGGCAGGGGAAGGGTAAACTTGGAGTGGGGGGGTAAATAATGTACACAATTTAATAGGAACATTAATGAAACAACTTTTAATTTTAAAAAGGTAAAGTTCAAGCTGACCATTATTGCTTGGCACACCAGGAAAAAAATGGGTCAACTTGTAGTTGTATGATCCAAGTATATGAAGACAATAATCAATTTCACAACGAGTTTTGATCGATCTTAAGATGTGTACCCAGTCTTAATCGCTAAGCAGAGGTTGATGTCACAATACAAATCACCATGGCAATATTGACAACTCATCTTGGGAAGATTCTTGTGGTTTGTGGAATCGGACCCACTCTAAGGCCCTTTTCGAATCCACGGCTTCGGCTCCGGATTGGGCTTCAGGCCCAGTTTTCTTGTCTGAAGCCCTGACCGAAAAGCATGCGTAAGCTAAAATAGTTGAGGGAGCCCAGCTAGCCTGAGCCGATTTTGGAGCCGAAGCCATGAATTCGAAAAGGGCCTAAGCAACAGTTGTGGCTTAATGGTCAAATAATGGCCGTTTGATCGCATTTCTGAAAGTGTCAAGCTAAAAGGAGACAGTCTTAAAAATTGACAACGTTCCTTATGAATACTGTTTAATAGCGATAGATCAGTGTAGAAGCTAAACTGTTAATGGTCTGACATTTACGCATAAGCCTACGGGTACCAACAGTCAACACGTAGTGAAAAAGTTAAAGCTGAACGGTTAACGGTTTGATAGTTACGCATAAGCATACGCTGTCTAAACGGGTATCAACAGTCAACACGTAGTGAAAAAGTTAAAGCTGGACGGTTAACGGTTTGATAGTTACGCATAAGCCTACGCTGTCTAAACGGGTACCAGCCGTCAACACGTAGTGACAAAGTTACAGCTGAACGGTTAACGGTTTGATAGTTACGCGTCAGCATATGCTGTTTACACGGGTACCACCAGCCAAAAATTAACACTTAGTGAATTTAAAATTGTTTCATAGTACATGTACCGTTGGCGTAAAAATTACATTTGATTTCTTCAACTTGATTTGACACTCAGCCAAAATAATAATCACTGGTGTAACAATGCAAGAGTGACTGTTTTAAAGTTCAGATGCAACCTTACAATATAGGCCTATTTATATATATACATATATTTAATAATGGTTTAGAGATATGAACTTTGTGTTTTATGTAGTGCTGCATTTGCAGACGTTTGCCAAAGCTGTACAGAGGACGGAGTCCGGAAGTTGACGATACATTAACATTGTAATTCTTGATACTTTTGAAATGGATTTCTGGATGGTTAAAAAATCTCACTGTTTTTAAAATCTGAAAGCTCACTGATTGTCAAGTGCTTACCCGTGCCAACCCTCATGAGAAAATAGTCTCGTCTAAAATGATATCAAAGTAGGGGAAATACCAGTGGAAGATTGCAAATATCACCGTTGCTTATTCTCATTGCCGTTTACCGAAATGAACCCAGTATCAGTGCACAAAGTCCCAGTATTAGGTTCAAATCCGGCCAAGCTAACCGCTGATTTTAAAGTGTCTAGAAAAAAATATATTGTCGTCTAGTTACTGAATCACAATTTATTGATTTGTGCAATTCATAATTATAGACGTTAAACCAATGTTTGAATGAGAGAGATTGGCTGTTGTCAGCTTGGCGTTTATATCCCTTTGTGGGAGCTTTGACGAGTGCCCACGGTAGGAATATCTTCTAAACAAACAAACAAACAAACAAACAAACAAACAAACAAACAAACAAACAAACAAACAAACAAACAAACAAACACCCCAACAAACAAACAAACAAACAAACAAACTCATCGGTGTAGGATGAAATCAAAAAAGTAATCTTCATTCCCGATGTTATTATTACATCTGAAAAACACATAACCTCTTTGTGGTTGATTTCACTAAAACCGGCCACCGAATTCGGTGAATTTCTTACGGGTTGGTTATATATAAGATCTCTACGGGTGTATCTAAACTAGATGAAGTGTTCGTACACTGTAAAAAATGTTGGGCATTTTTTGCCCAGTTTCTTGCCCAATAATGGTGCAAATATCAACTTCCCAACTTTTGGTGAAATTGTTCCCAACTGCAGTTGGCAGATCAGTTTGACCAGAAGATGGTGATGGGGATATTACCAAATTGTTGGTTAAAACATTCTATACAACTGTGTTGGTCATTCAGTGTTTTTGTATTTTATTGGTTAAAATATCCTACATAATAGATGGTTAGTGGGATTTGACCAATAAAATGGAATATCGACATATTTACTTTATGGTCAAATATATTTAACAAATATTGGCGTATTGTAAGCTCCCATAAGTTGGTCATAGGCTTTTTACCAACGTTTATAACGTTCATTTGCTCATTTATTGGTCAACTACAATATATAAAAATTGGTCAGACTTTTTGTCACTTTGTTGGTGTCTTTTAAGCTCTCATAAGTTGGTCACAGGCTTTTCACCAACCTTTATAACTTCAATAACTCATTAATTGGTCAACAATATGTCATATAAATTGGTCAGGCTTGTCACATTATTGGCGTCTTGTCAGCTTATATAAATTGGTCATCGGTTTTTTACCAACATTTACAACGGTCACAACTCTTTTATTGGCCAACTTTTGGAAAATGGTCTCGCTTGGCTCCATATTGTTGGTCAAAGACTGTCAGTAATTGTCGGAACACATTTCTCCTTTTGGTCAACGGTTGATTGAACAATGTTGGACAGTTCGTACCAACAAAATGTGGTAAATAAAGATTTCGAATCACTCACAGCTAACATGTTAAATCTCCAATAAAACGCAACAGGCATTCAAAAAGACGGGTAAAGGACAATAATAAACATACTTCAAATACAAATTGTTTTGCAACCTGAAAAAAACTTTTATTGGCCTCTTGTCAATTAGATTTGGTCTACAATCAATTGTGGAATATTGCAATTGAACTGTTCCAGAAGAACTTCAATAACAGTTTTCATTAAAGGAAATGTGACTGTCTGATGATTCAAAGCAAACTTATAACATCGCTGTTGTAAAACAACAGTTTACATCTCGTGATTTAACATGTTGGTTCCTGCACCAACGCTTTGAAACCTACATAAGCTACAGTTTTGAATTAAACTTCAATTAATAGAAACTGATTTCTGACAAAAAGATAAAGGAACAATAGTTTGTGCCTTGATATTCTTTTCACTTTCCTATGATTTCCTTTCATCCTAAGCTAAAGTGATTGCCTTATTTCACGGATATTTGTTCAGTTTAAATCTGGAAACATCTTGCAAATATTTAACAAGTTTGCTATAACTCTTTAAAAAAAAGAACATGTTTTTTTATTTATTCGGCCTCAACAATCTACTTTGTTCCATACATAAAGGGAAATCAAACAATTCATAGTTATGACTTATATCTCATAGATATAATTCTGACCTATATCTCATAATAATGACTTAGCATAAGTCATAACTATGATCTATCATCTCAAATTTACGACTAAAGATATGTCATAAGTATGACTTATTATCTTAACTTAATGATTTATGTAAAGCCGTTACAAGAAATTGGGGGGGGGGTATGGTTGTTGTTGTTGTTGTTGTGCGTAAGCCCTTTACTAAGATGGAGAAGTTCAGCAAAAATATTGATCTTGGGTCTTTAAAATGTTCTAAAAAAATAAAAAAATAAATCAACATTCTTTCTGAGAAAACCTGCTTATTTGAATAATTTCAGTAAACAACGAATCAGGTGATGAAATTTTAACATTATTGTCATTATGATTTTGCACTTTTGACTTAACTAATACAATGCTTGCTTAATGTCAAACATTTAACATAAAACACAAATATCCTTGATAGCGGGTCTGATATTTTTTGAGATGTCTTTAACAACAACTTGTAGGTTAAAGATGCTAGACCTGATTTGACTAGAAACTAGTGATTTGAAATTCCAACAGATATTTTGCTGGGGTTTAGAAAATATATCACAAGACCAGTCCTTTGTGTCTTATTATTTATTGTTTGTAATTTTCTTCTTTTTTGGTTCCTGACCATACAAAATAAAAGTTAGATTGTTTTGTTTTCTTTTTTTTCTTTCTTTATTCTATTTCTGTTTGTTTTTTGGTTAGAGCGTGTGATACTCTCTCTTTTCTCTCTTTAGGATTACATATAAAATCATAATAACCTGCTGTTGGTAATCTACAGACAACGTTATATAAAACCAATGTCTGCAATGACTCTGTCATAGTTAAAAGCAAACATTAAGTGCATTTTAACCCACTTGACTTTACCCAGCCTATCTGGTAATTTCAAACATCTTGCAAATATAAACATGAAAACATGAAAACATGAAAAAATAGGCTGTTTCATGAGTGGTCACTTACAACTTATCATTTTATGGCTGTTTTGTTTTGGTTGACGAGCTTAGATATGCCCTGACCTCCCTGACTGCTGGTTTGACAAATCCTGGGAGGTCATAAACTACAATCTGCAAGAACTCCCACACTAGCTTGACTTGCTGTTGGTAGTCTAGATTCAACACGTAGTGTGCCTTGAATGCTTGGTCAACTGCCTTACTAATGGAAGGATGCTGAGTGGCATGTCGCTCAACAATGGTGAACACTTGTGTTGGTTGCAGCCGCTTCAGGGAGTAGAGGGCCAATATGAAGGGTTGTGGGCGGTCCTTAGCACTAATCCTTTTCAAATAGTGCTCAACACTGATTATTGCCTTGAAAAGGAGTACAACAAAATGAAATTCATAAAAGCATAATTTAAAAGGATAATTGAGCTTCGACTCTGTGTAACAAAGTGTACTGTTGTCACTTGTGTATCAGTGCAGAAACTGCAATTAATAGCGACAAACAAAGTGAGAGTGTAAAAAACACTTCTAATAACTGAGAGCAGTGAGTTTATTTCAGTTTCATTATTTCTATGTACTGAGGATCGGGTTCACGTATGGAACTCAGCTCAAAAGCCTGATTGAACTGGAGGGAAAAAGATAAGAAGGTCAGTTTATGAGGAAAACCAAAAAGTCATAATTATTCTGAGGAAGACCCAAGGATTCCTTATGAACATAAAAATCAAATTTTCTTATAGAACCAAGATGTGAACCAAACTGTAATGAAAAGAGAGAGTATACTAATGAGCTGCATCAATCTGGCTCTCTAAACATGCAGCTCAATAGTCTTTGATTGAATGTCAACAGCCTGTGCATTTTTGTGTGCAGGTAAGAAATCCAACCAAGTTATGAATATCAAACAAAAGGAATGGTTTAAAGCATATAAAATTTATATATCATACCGGTTGCAAGTCTACAAATGCCTTGAGGCTGTCCAGCAGAGGACACCGACCTCCACCCTTCCCACGTCCCCTTCCACCAAATACAAATGGGAGAAGCAAAAATGCCAGGTTTTTTCTCTCATCTGAAAAGAGACAAACAAAATGAACATATATTCAATAAAAGAAACATGCATTCATCAAATCATCTCTTCCTTTTGATTTTTGTAATTTCATTTGTCTGGTACATCTCTGAACCTTTTAAAATGGCCGGTATTTGTACTGCTAATATGCAGCAATAGCTCTCAATCACGGTTGTTTCAAATGTTGTAGTTTCATTGATAATATTATTTTACAGCTGAATGCCATGTTTCCAAAACGACTGTCTTGTGATCTTGCATTGGCTGGTGAGTTTGCATAGTTTAGTTTTGACGATTAATATGCTCAAATTAATGGTCAGGCCTGGAGAGTATAATAATACAGGTGTTGTGATTATGAACAGTGTGAACTGTTCACAAGATTTCTTCATTTTGTATCATTGTAAACAATATTGACTGCTTTATCTCATGGCGTAAAAAATAAGTTGCTGGAGGTGAACCCCGGAGCCGCCTATCTTTGCCTTAGGAAGATATGCTGCTCCGGAGAATACCTCAAGTGACTAGTTTTACTATGCCATGTGAAGAAGTCAATATTTGGATACTACTATGGCCTTACCTGTTGACAGTTCAGCTGTATTAATGAACTCAAGGCCCAACACTTCCTTCCACGCAAATTTCATGCCAGTGGCATAATCAATTATCCCGTTGCAGAGGCCTTCCCATTTCAAGAACAGGTTCTCAGACTTGTCTCCATGGTGAACAAGTCTAAAATCTTGTTCAATCTAAAAACAAAAAGTACACAAAACAAGATTTTTAAAATGTCGTTTAACAGGCCCACTGGTCATTTAGTCATGTGAAGGTTTCATGAGTTTTAATAACACCACTTTACAATGTTTAGCAGGTATACTCATATCATACAAGTTCACGTATTATAAATTTCCTTAGCCTGTTTTCATTTCCCACTTCTGGGAACAATGAGTTTCAGTGTGAAAAAGACAAGATAATTGAGTTTGAAAGATAGAGTTCATACATCAAATCTGGTAGACAATCAGACCACGCACATTTTGATCTGCATTATGCAGGTTCTCAGCAGTGCTCTTCTAGCATCTTGAACACCTTGTTGTTTTCGAAGGACTTCAACCATAATCTATACCATGGTTTTTGAGATTACTAGTCTTAACTGAGAACCATGTTAATTATAATTGTAATCATAACAATTGTTATAACAATGCATCATTTGCCTAAGTTAGTTATTTGTTTAATGAAGATTAGCTTGTTCAATTACCATGCCTTTATCGAGAACCCTTGGGAATGCTTGCAGAAAATCAGCAAGGGTATGCCTGTCTTCCTTCATGAAGTGTTTTCTATAGTCTGCTGTTGCTGCCATGTAGCTCTTGATGGTTTCTTCAGGTTCTTCATTCTCCTTCATCCATGCAATCATCTCATCCAGTTCCTCCGACTGCATAGGTTGATTATCTGCACTGTGTTCCTCATCTGGCACAGCTACATGTATATGAGACACGCACAAGCAATCATACCAGAAATCAATGTGAAGTGAGAAAATACAAACAAAAACTATATTGTACACATTATTCTTCAAATTGATTTGGGTGAAAGACTGTGTAATGAAGACACTGCAAATTGAGGTCCTTTTGCAACTGTGAATACACACACACACCCTACTGGTGCCCCCGTTTTGTTTGTACTTCAATTTTTTAGGATGACCTCCCATATGTTTTGTAAACGACCGTCTATTTGGAACCTTTTGGAACTGGGTACCCTATTGTTCAACAAATCTAGCAGAAACAAACTCCTTTCCCCATACTTTCAATATTGTGCAGGTTCATCACAATTGCTGTTATCTGTGGCATATTTTTTGATAGTACACATTTTGAATTCCTCCATGTTTCTATTTCATATAATCACACAAAAAGCCTCTTTTGAAAAAAGTCAGAGACATATGGAAGTAGAACGATGTCTACAGATTGTATCAATGCAGGCATGTTCTCTGTTTTCATTGTCGGGGACCAAATAAGTTATGTAAACAAACTCAGTACGATACTTTGAAATAAAAATAACATCAGGTTATTCGTGAACTTTATAAAGGCTTACCTTTTGCTGAGTGTTTTCTGTGTTTTTTCTCGCTGTCATTCTGACTCTTTAGCATTGTTTTGCGGACGTATCTTAAATGTTCCTCCACGTAGCCAGTTGCTGGGCGATTTTGTGCACCTTTCACGTACCAAGCTTCCTGCAACACAGGATAAAATATAACACTACATTATTATCACTACGATTTGATTGAAAACCCTCAGTCGATGTAGATCTTTAGGTCTTACTTGGTGTTACCGCTAGTTTAGTTTAGTTTTGGCTCTACCGCTAGAGGGCAGGCTTGCAGGAAGAGGAAAAGCGGGATAGATAGATGCGAGCTTCGCTGAATACAAGCTGGATCAGAAAAGTTAGATTTTGTTACCAAAAGGAGTCTTGTTTGTATGCAACTTTGATTGGATTTCAAGTAATGGACATATAAGATCTCTACTGCTTGCGGAGTGAATCTTTGGTTGATTAGCTGCGTAAGAGCCATTTCGGTTTTGTACTTTCTTGTCAAACCTTGTTAAAGTTGTGTTCCTGTTGAACTGTTTCACATCGTTTAATATTATAATGTACAGCTCATGACTTTCGCAACCGTGTTATACTACTGAGAGAACTGAACATTGAGAATGACACAAACTACACGTTCAGAAATAAATAGTGATGTAAACATAGATTGTGTTTTGTGATGCACTGAGAAGCGATAAGTAACAATAAATTTACATGAGCAAAGGAATCGTCAGGATAGTCACAAGCAGTGGTTATTGTGTATTGCAGTTAAATTCCGCCGTTACACTTGGTATAATCAGCAACAAATTTCACAGATCAGCTTGTCCCTATTTCAAGTTCTTTACAAATTCAAAATTTTGTCCATACTTACAAAGCCTTTCCCCTCAGGGTCACGAAGAAAAGGAAATGCCACCACAATACTCTCTGCAAGTGACTCTTTCTCAAACGAACTCGGTCTATGTTGATTTATAAAAAGGAGACAAAAGGAAATATGAGAGTTAGTTTTCAAACATTTTTCAAGGAATTTTTGTTCTTCCAAACATTGATCAGTGTTGGAGTCAAGACCTCAAAGCCTGAGAACCGAGACCTCATTTAAAAAAACAAAAAAACAATGAGAAGCAAGTTGTTTAGCAACATGTGCACGTATTAATGCAATTTTATTAATACATATACAAACTCTTCCAAGCTCCTCAACACTAATGATATACCATGCCTTTCAAAAAAATAGCCAGACCTGTACGTTTTGGCAAGATTTTGTTAATAGAATAATGGATTGATGTTTCAATGGTTTGACTTAGAATTCAAACACGCAATTGTCTGATGTCTTCCGTTGCTCTAAAAACAATCAATGGACTTGCAATCAGCAATTTGACTTTACTTTTTTTTTTTTAACTTATAATATACACCACCGGTCTTTATCAAGACCGCCACATCTTCAAAACAAGATATCTTCACTGCTTCTGACTAACAAAAACATTCTGTTCCAATACAACAAATACCTCTATTTTCATTACAAACTTCTAATCAAACAATGGTTAAACAAAAATACAAACACAAAAAAGGAAATTCAGTGATTGTAAAAAGCACTCACTTCAGACCAAAGGCGTCAATCAGGTGTCCAACCAATAGAGCTGTCATCTTTGACCTGTCCTTTTTCGTCAAGAGTCTGTTTTTTTGTAGCCTTGCAACAATGTCTTTTCCTGTGACTGTTTTTTGGAGGATTTGAAGTGTATCCTGGGATAAAGCATACCCACATTGCAAATAAATCTTAATTTTACAATACTTTGACAGTTTACTTAAAGGCACTGGACATGTTTGGTAATTGTCAAAGACCAGTATTTATAACAAACCTGTGAAAATTTGGGCTCAATTGGTCATCGAAGTTGCAAGAGAATAATGAAAGGAAAAACACCCTTGTTGCATTACTTTGTTTGCATTACTTTGTTTGCATTACTTTGTTTGCTTTCATATCCATAAAAAAAGGCTTCAGTTTATTATTTGAGTGAAAAATTACCTCTTTTTTTCAAAAATTCAGAGGGAGCCGTTTCTCACAATGTTTTATACTATCAACAGCTCTCCATTGCTCATTACCAAGTAAATTTTTATGCTAACAATTATTTTGAGTAATTACCAATAGTGTCCAGTGCCTTTAAACATGTGTTTCATTTGTAACAGACATTAATACATCAGGGATGATATTTAGGGGTTGAACCTTATGGCAACTATTTCATAGAGCTGTTTGCTGCAGCAAAATATACTGTACAGTGATTATGGTTTGCTAAGAGAAGGGAAGCACTTTTGTTTGAAATAAAAGATGGTAATGGCTTTGAGAATTTCATCACTGACAATAATATTTAGAGAACCAACATGTAGGCGAATACGTATATGAACAGTTAACTTACAAACATCAATCGAGGCTTCTTTTCCAAGGGTGGGACACAAGTGCTGGTTGAGGATGAGCTGGAAAGTATTGAGTCATCTGGAGATGTTGGCAAGTTACTCAAAGAAGATGAAGAGTTAGCATCATCTTTTGGATCCAACATGTCCAGCAGATCATCAATGTCAGTAGTTAAGGAGTCTGCATCACTACTTCTTGATGGTGGTGGTCCAGCATGCTGTTTTGGTGCATTCTTTTGTTTGAACTGGAGAGCAACATATAAAAACGTATCAATGTACAGACAAATACAATTAAAGTCTTTTTCAGATTATTTTTAGAGCAATGAGAAAGGTACCAACAAATAGTTTTGAATTTTACCTTTCCAAAAAATTCATTGCGGTGAACGGGCACAACCTTGAACCGCAAATCAATTGAAAAGCAAAAATAATAATTAAATGTGTTTACCTTCCTTAAAGAAAATCAAATTGCACTGCAATGTACAATCCATTTCCCCCACGACATGGTGTTAAGTGTAGGGGGCGATTGTCAAAGAGAACATGTGGTTGAAGCACCAAGATCTCTGCATCTATAGCCTCTTTGACTTGAAAGGCATGGTAATGCCTGAAGAATGTAACCACTTGCCATGGTCGAAGAACCAAATATAGGCCTTTTGCAGACACCAACATTTGTTCAACTTGACTAAATTTTGGACCATCTTCTGTCCAGTCTGTTAATACCATGCAGTTTGGCCTTATCTGGTAACTCTGAAACTCTGCAACACTAGCCACAGCCACCGTAGCGTCCTCAGAGCAGTCAAGAGCAGTACAAATGGAGATTCTCTCCTCTAAAGATGAAACCTTTACAGACACCTGATACTTAATGTCCACCTTGTAATCCAGTGTGTTGCCAAACATACTGCTTGTGATGCTTTGTGCCTGTTGGTGCCTTGTAGACACGGTCTTTGCTACGTTCCGGAAGTTATTGCATGCTGCAGCCCACTTTTTGAATTGTTTATGTTTAGCTTCGTATCTCATGCTTGAATATTGCATCAAGGGGCCAAGTTGCCTGAGGGACCTCGGGTAATGAATCAGGAAATGCTGCTTAGGTGTCAACCTGCGTTCTGTATGAACTTGTAGAAACAGTTGATGATGATCACGGATCAAATGCTTCAATCTGAGAGTAGCTGTTTTACTGATGCTCCGTGACTTAACAATTTTATAAATATCCAAGAGCAGCAGATAAACTTCCCAAATGTCTGAACCTTCATCAATGCAATCTCCTATGATAAGAGGCAGGTAGGTAGCTAAGCACGTCATCTGTGCTGCCTTTTGTCCACTTGCTCCTCCAGGATTTATCAATGCAGACTGGCTAATTGCACTGGGTTTATTCCTCTTGTCAGTAAATCCATATCCAAAGGAACTGATCCTACTGTTGACCTCTTCAAGAGTGAAACATCCATTTGCAATCAGTAATTTCAGAGTAAGCTTTATTTCCAGTGGCAACACACCTTCTAAAAGGTCATGCATTACATCTGGAGCCAAGTTTTCTGTCACATGGTAGCCATTAATGTTATTTAGTACTGGAACTCGTTTAATACCAGTAAGGCTTACATCCTCCATTGCAACATCTTCGTTATAGTTGTCTTCAGACCGCAATAGATCAACATTTTCAACAACCTGCTGATGGATAACTTGTCTGTGAGCTCGACAAAATCTACAAGGAAAATTCGCACTGAAACTTTCAACATAGCCAAGCATTCCATGGAGACCTAGATTGTCTCCAATTACCTGGAAAATCACTGGCCTCACCTTCACAGTTGTATCTTTACAAGTAATCTCTATGCCAAATTCTTGCACTTTGTTGATATCCTCAACTATTTGAGACACTACAATATCAGTACCATGTTTACTTAAGATGCGACTCTTGGCACAAGCAACTAGCTTGATGTTGCTTAGCGTTGCTTGATATTTTGTGGGCAGGCTCAGAAAACTTAGATAAAACGCACTTAGTTTGTGTACACCTTTACGTGAGCCTAGAGGATTAGCTGTTTCGTAGTCATCATTAAACAAGAGTAAAGGCAGAATGAGATCAAAGGTAGCAATACCTTCCACCTGATTGTTGTCAAATTTGTCCTGAAACATTACTCCATCACGAAATGTTTGTAAAAGGTTTGGATCTTTGAATTTTTTATCTTCCTCAGTTATGGCTTGCAAGACCCCTGGCTGTTGCAAAAAGTCCTTAATAGTTTCTTCAATAGGCACATACTGGAACGTTTCATTTTTCTCTACTTGTTTGGTTTGGCCAGAATGTTTGTCTGTTTCGGAAACAAATGTTTTTCCTACTATTTTCTCTTTAGGTGGTATGTAATTCCCTTCTTTCTTCAGGTATGCTGTACGCTGGTGAGCAGTTCTTAGTCCACTGAAAGATTCCTTTAGGATTTTAAGTTCGTCTAGGATGGAATTAAAACTGCCAGGAATAATTTCTTCTGTCTGCAGAGTGTTTACTTCTCCTTCAAGATGATGCAAAATTCCAAGAATCAACTCTTCAACTTCTTCAAAAACCATTTGAATAAATGATGTTGGTGCAAAGGAAGACATCATTTTTGTTGCAAAATGCTCTATGTGATTCCGAATATCCATCAGAGGGTCTTCATCTGTCTCATCCATTGAATTGTTTGTTGACACATTTGTTTCAAAATTGTCCTCTTCATTTTGCAATCCACGTGCCTCATCTTCAATATCCATCTGAACATCTTCCACATTTTCATCTCTTTTGGTTGCTGTGGGATTTGTGATCTGGTGTCGTTTTATAAGATGTCTTTTATAAGAAGAACAATATGAGAATTTCTCAAAACAACCATCTTCACAGCAAATGATTTTTGTTGCCGAGCCAGAAGTTATATTATGGATATATTTCAAGTGATAAAACAGTTGCTGTACTCCTTCCACAACAGTCAAACATTTGAAACAGGTGAAACCCATTATGTGCAGAGCCAGGACATACAAAAACTTACTTCTGCTCTCCAACCCTGAAGAAACTTTAGTCTTGTTCCAATTTTAGGGATGAGTTCAACAATGGACTTTTCATCAAGCAGTTTTAAAGCATCTAAGTCAATGTCGTGTTCTGGAAACAAATGAAACAAATAAATAGAACAGTTTTATAAAGAATGTACATACATCCATGGTTTTTGCAATATTGACAAACTGAACTCTGATCACAGGATGACAGCTAATGATCAGGAATCTCAATGGTATTTTTCCCCAACATTGAACATGTTTTGACCTATACACCTCCACCCTTGCCTTTACTCTGAAGGACATTATGATGATTCAAAATTATCTTAAATAAAAGAAATCCCATGGCACTTCATGTTTCCCTCTTGCTTTTTGCAGGACTTCCTCAGTAAAAAATAGTCATTTTGTAGATTATATTACAGATTCATTTTCCTTGGTTTGAACCAAAACACAAAATTTAAAGAATTGATAATTGTTTAATGGTATCATTCAATTAACTTTAAACTTCAGAGCAGGGGCAGATCAAGGTATTTTCGCAGGGTGGTGGGATCATACAGGCCCTTCAGATTTGTTTTATTTTGAATAAAAACCTATGTAAAAGGTTTAGTTTTCCTTTTTGTGTCATTGTGGAGGGGGTTCAACCTTTCTGGGCCATGCCTGCACCTGCAGAGATGCCTTTTTACATGAATTTTCTGAGATCAAAGAAAAGTCAGCATATTCAAAACACAGTGGCTGTGATTCTCACCTCTAAAAATATCATGAAGCTCTGGTATGCCCCACTTGCTTAAGAAGCTTCGGATAGGGTTGGCTGTAGTAGGAGTGTCGTCATTCTGGAAAATGACTTGCTGTTTTTAAAAAATAAATAAATTACTTTTCTTTAATTATTTTCCGATCACCACCAAACTTGTTTGTATTTAGGGGTATCAATGGTAAAACAAAGGTTTTAAAATGGTTAAAACTATTGCCAACTTGTTTGATTGGTTGATTTTTTAAATCAACTTGTACACAAATCCTTTCATATTTCCTGACACCGTGCATTTAATACTAATGCACTTTATCTGAAAGTACTAGTTAATTTTAATGGACCAAGGGCCACGGTGCACCAAAGCAAATCAGAAGATCAACATTTTTTAAAAGAATTTAAACAACGGGTAAGTTGAGAAAGTGGGTTAAATTTGTGGGTAATATTTGGGGGAAAATCGGCCGATTTTTGTCCATATAGAAATTCCACTATGTTTAAATACATGACTGAGGGGCCAAGGAATGGAATATACGGAGTGGATTGGCACCGTTTATGAGTCTACATACCCACATAAAGACATTGGACATTTACCAAACAACTGGTTAAATTTTCCAAAACATTTGGGTTGTCCAACACTTCTTGCCATAGAAGTTAGAACACATGGTAGGTATTGATTGGGTGTTTGACTGTCCATTATGAAAATGACCAACCTTCATTATACTTCAAATGACCAACATCTGGGCAATCAGAGTTTCCCCAACATAAAGACTAACCGTTTTTTAATTTTTGTTATTGGTAATTTTTTTTCCCTGCCTGAGAGGACAATATTTGCCCAACTAAGTAACGTTAGCAGTTTGGTGAAACTTACACAAAATATACGTTTTTAGCTATTCTTTCAGTATAGTTTAAATTTCTTACACTACAGACGATATGAAAGATAACAATGTAAGATATGGCTGTGCTAATAATGTAGTTTCAAGCCACTAATATAGGCCTAGCTCGTATCAAATTACACAACAGTTATGATTTTATAGTATGGCATGTGTAGCGGTATGCCATTAGTAGACTGACTCAAGTCTATTGTTTACTTCCCATAATGCATCACCTTATAACATGGCTTCTCACAATGCTCGTATCATCTTGAATAAAGCTCGGCTAGCCTCTAAACGAAGTTGTCAACCTTCTTTAGCATGCCCAAGTAGTGCAAGTCAGAAAGTTTTTGACAGCCCGTCGTTGTTGTTTTCAAACTAACAGGTCTAATATGAAGTTTAACTTCAGTCATACTATAGCTATCATCACTATGATCACTATCGCTATCACTAGTATTCTGCACCACAGCACAGGGTCCTTATTTATAAAGTGGTGGATATTAATAATTAATATTATAAGTCAAATATAATTCCATCGTCGAACGCCCCCAAATTGTATAAATTTTACTGTTAAGCGACATTGACATGCCAACTCATAAATGTATAGGACTAAAGATGATGAAATTGAAAAGAGAAGACCTACTGGTACTGGTTGCTGTGTCAATTGCTGCTCATCAGTATCACTATCATCAGACATCATCGTTAGCACGAAGGTAATGGCGGACTCCACACACACACACCGGGATCGGTACTCTCGGACAACGCTACGGCTAGTGTTAGCAAGCTAGCTCGCTAGCAGCGCGCTCCGCGCTCACACGGCTTGATGAGTGTAATACTTTTATGTAAATTAGGCCTAACAATTTTTCGCGCGCGTAAATAGTGGCAAAATGTTGGTCAAGTTTAGACCAAGTTGTACTAAAATGTATGCTATGTTTTTTTTTAAAGTTGGAAAACTGCCAGGTGATGTGTGATTTTTTTTGTCTAATACCGCTGAGAGGATGGTGCATAGTATAGAAGCCAAGCTCAGGGCTGCACGTCACGTACGTGTGGTGTCAACGTCAGGGTGTTACTTTTGTTCATAGGCCTATTCCTTGTAGTTCAAGTTGTTTGTTTGTCTATTTTGTTTCCTTGGAATTGAGGGCAATTTATGTAAGCGGAAAACAATTTTCAAGAGCAGATTTTGCCAATGCTATTAGCCAAAACGTCACTGTGGTTTTATTAACCTACAGTTTAGTCTATCTCCAAGGCGGAGTACAACAGTTGCCCATATCAGTCGGGGGAAATTTAAAGAATCCGTATAGGCCTACTATGGTGAAATATTCCAAAATTCAAGTTGTTATCTAATGCCTTTTACCAATTTAAGAGTACATGGTGTTGGATGGGTAACTGTCTTGGAAAATTACCAACCTTTGAACAAAATTGGCCAACCTGGGGCCGGGTAAAACCAAGCACTTGAATTTCCAACGTTGTACTATAACCCGAATAATGTAGTTAGTAAAAACTTTTTCCCCATCTGAGAGGACAACATTTGCCCGAAGCAGTTGGGGTAACCAGAGTATAAAACAGCTGGTCAAATATTCCAGAAACTTTGTTTAATGCCTTTCACCAATTTTGAACGAATGGTGTTGGGTAAAGTGTCTAGGGAAATTACCAACTTTGTAACTAAATTGGCCAACATCTGGGTAATCTAGCAATACCCAACGTTTTACATACCCGAATAATCAATTAGTAAAAAACCTTTCCCCATCTTAGAGGACAACATTTGCCCAACTGAGTTGGGTGATCAAGATTTGACAAATGTGGTCAAACTTTCTGAAATATTTGTCTGACGCTTTTCACCAACTTTGAACACACGGTGTTGGGTAAACTTCTTTGAAAATTACCAAACTTTACACTAAGAATGACCAACATCTGGGAAATTGGGCTTTCCCCAACCTTTTATTACCCAACTTTTTTGCAGTGTATATATTCGGTTTGCGGTAACACCATGTGTACAAAATATCTACTTGCTGTGTAGATTTGTTCTTTAGAGAACTTGTCTTGCTATTTATTCTACTACCGCGGAGTAGGTTTTTCGGAATTCGGGAGACTTCTCAGTTCTGAAAAGAACTGTCCTGCTTATTAACTACTACCTGGGCGGGAGGTAGGAAATCGGCCTGGACTACTACTTTAGCTTTGTGGATCGGGGGGACTTCTCGTAATTAACTGCACTGCCGCGGAGTGAGTTCTTTTCTACACAACAAGTAGATATTTTTTACACATGGTGTTACCGCAAACCGAATATATACTGATACCTCACCATGCAATGCCTCAAAATCCATATAGATGATGTTTTGTTATGCTCGGGCCCTTATGTGGCCTTTTAAACGATGGAACAATAGACCCCACCAAATTCCTTTGTTCAACTTGGAGCCCACAGAGGGAATACTAGAGCAATGGAAGGATCTGCAGAGGTATGAGTGTATGAGCAGCTTCTAATGGCTATGACCTTTACCATGTGCTGTCTGTTGCCCATGTGGAAATTGGAAGCACATTCGTCGAATGGTGGTTTGAAATGGCGCGTGGACTCCACCCCTGGATTTACCAACATTATGTTATTAGGTCACCGTCTTAAGGCTTGAAATAAGATTAGGTAAATGGGCTATTTTGTAACATTATTTATTGTAAATGCTATAGTACTCTTAATAATGAGAATGGAAAAGACGAAACGGTTAACCTTATTTCAAGTCGTCATTATGAGTGATCAAAGGTCGAGGTTCTTATTTTGTAATGGTGTTGTTTGTTTTTTAATCAAGAAAGAAGGTGCTACTAAAACTACACTCTAAAATCTCCAGGGTCATTTCATATGACCCGGATTCCAGGTCAAAGGGGGGCCTGGTCCATTTCGGTGTCAGTTTGACCCGTTATTTGGTTAAAATCTGAACATTTGACTCGGATTCCATGGGTGCGTTTTGGCGGCTGTAACCAATAATTATTTCTGACGTCATAACCAAAACGGTAACCGAGCTCACAACTCGGTTATCGTTCAGTCTGAACAGCAGAACTAACGACCAACAACCGAAACAGTTTTTGGTTACCGCCGCCAAAACGCACCCCATGTCACTTTGAAACAATCTTTGGGTCAAACTGACCTAGATATGGATTAGGCTCACTGGGCTCTGACCCGGGAGGTTTTGGTGTGTGCCAATCCAAAACGAAACCAATCACTGTCTGTTATTGGGAAAACAATAATGGGGAACATTATACAATTGCCCCCGAGGGTGTACAAAACCCATGGACCATGTCACAGCAGGAAACAATTGTTTTGTTATACCTCTGTCCTGAATTCTTAGTAATATTTTCCTCATCTGAAGGACTCCAATTTCATCGAAACGATGATAATCTCGATCCTTTGCTGCACAGAAAGTTGTACGACGCGCGCGCGCGTGAGAGGAGAGTGGTACATGGATATTTTGTTGCCCGCTCATGTGATCGTTCTGCGCCAATGAAAATACAGCATTCAAGACAGAGGTATAACAAACATACTTGCTAAACAGCCCTGGGTCAGAATATTGACCCAAATCTTGGTCCCGTACAGCTGGGCAAGACCCAATCCGGGTCTGCATCACCCATTTTGATGTCAAACTATAACTAGAAATCCTTGCTCAGTACCTTTTTGTTTGTGTAGTGAATAACTCGCATGAAATTACTGTCAATCCAAGTGCGTTTTACTGTTGCCATCAAAAACGATGAAAGGCAAGGAACCCGGAGTGGACACTTTAAACTTTTCGCGACTGAAATTAATGACAATATTAGAATCAGTGGGAAGTTTTTTCCAGGTAGTTCAGAGCCTCACTTGTCCGAGCGTATGTCAGGCAGGCTACCTCGCCACTTTTCGTGACCGCCTCGTTCATTTTTTAGCCGATCATCACCTCGCTGTGAAAATTTGCCAAACAGGAACCACCAAAGGGGGAAAATCCCTTTTACTTGGTGTCTTTTTATACAATTGATTGACCTGTATGTGTCTAGAACTCACAATGTTGATGTGAAGTGTATGGATTCTTGGAGCGTTCATTTTGAGCGCTACATTCTCGTCGGTTTGAAGGCTGCATACGCTTTGCCCCAATCATCCAATTGAATTGTAACCACTTCCGCCCACTTCATTTTTAGCCAGGGGAAAACACCGAGGCTCGCTGTACATCTTGATTCAAAGACAAAAAATCATGCATACCAGTTGTGACAGTTTTGCCGTCATTGCCAAAATGACGTGCTTTTTTTTTTGTACATCTGTTTAAAACCAAGACGGCACCCTGTTACGTGCACATCGAACTTCTGACTAATGTATTAGGATCCATCGGGCTATATAGAATGCTATTTATGTTCTTGTATGTTACGCAGTGGCAACACTGTCCCATGTGGGGCCCCATTGCCGGGAATTTCCACATGAGTTTGATTGTGAACATCCTTCCTCTATAAGGTTCAGACAAATTGATGCAAGAAGAGGAAGGTCTAGACCATTTTTTTTTTGCTCTTCAGTCGATCAGGAGAGACTGACAATAATACGTGTTCTGATGGACATGTTCTAGATTCATTTGACCGGTGGGACAAGGGCTTACTAAAAAAAAAATGAGTCAGAAATCAATGCGGTGCCATATGACAAAATGTCGACCACGTAAACCTCAAAATGCCACTGTGATTGAGAATTAATTGTTGCGGTTCCGACATGAATTAGTATATAGATTCCCAGTGAGATTGGTATAGATTTCAATCTAACCCAGAGTTCTTAATGGATTATACAAGTCTGATGAGGTGAACAGGGCCCAACATCATACGGCTGCTTGAGCAGTTCTGCTCAGCAAAAACGAGCAGGATACCAGTCACATATGATACATGTTGAATTCGATTTTGGCTGGTAACCTTATTCTAGTAAGCATACTATTACTGTGCTTATAGCTACTTTTGTGCTTAAAGGAACATTACAGAATTGGTAAGAAAAAAACTTGTAAAATATACATTTTTAACACAGATTTCGGAAAAAATAAACACGGTTTAATGATGGTGTTAGTAGAAAACATCCCTTGAAATATTTCTGTCTGAAATGTCATATTTGATGAGAAATGAATAAACTAATTTTCCGATGGGAGTTTATCGCTCAGTGAGCGTTTTATTCATTTGTTGAATCTATATGATTTCATGCAAATGTATCATCGGTTTTTCACTATTTTCTCGTGACCCAGATGGCCGATCGATCTCAAACTTCTACAGGTTTGTCAGTTTATGTATATGGTGGATTACATAAAGTGCATTATACACTGCCAGCAACTGTTTCGTTAGCAAAAACCAATTCTGTAATGTTCCTTTAATTGTACGTTAAAGGTATTATACAGGATTGGTAGAGCTGACAAAATAATCACAGACAGTGTTCATGTTTTGTGTAATCAACCACATACATGAAATAACAAACCTGTGAAAATTTGAGCTCAATTGGTCATCATAGTCACAAGAAAATAGTGAAAAGAGACCTTATGTTTTCTGTTTTTCAAACATCAAGTTTATTATCGCGCATGATAAAAACTATTGTTTTACTCATTTCTCAGAAACGATAGCATTTTAGGCATAAATATTTTAAGGAACCCTTTCTACCATTACTTACTTTGAATCGTGTAAGTTATGTGTGAATTTGTGACATTTGTGTTTTCGATCTTACCAATAGTGTACAGGGCCTTTAATCTTTAAACGGGAAAATAATTAGGCTCTGTGCACAATGACAGCCTGGCTTCTGCTATGGCTTATTCAGCGGCCGTATAGCCAATACATTCATCAATCAGACATCGTATAACAATTGCGTCTGATCACCAGGTTCATTTTACGGTCTTTCATAGTTGGAATGACGGGAAATCAAGCACTGGTACTTGTATTCGGCTCTGGGTTAATACTCCCGAACAAATCCACCATTTTTGTTTTGTTTTTTGCATTTGAATCACAATTGATTTTCTACACGCATACACACTTTTTTAAAAATCCATCTAAAAGCTCGGCTGCAAAATACCTGAACTGTGATATTACGTAAATGCCACAGTACGTAACATTGTTGCTTTTTTTTGAAAGGTGTTTTTGTGGGTGTTATTTTCATCGAATTGACGAGGTTTACTGGCAATGGCTGCTAAAGGGTAGCGTAGAGTATGACAATGATATGATAGGGAACCACCTTATAATGATATTTAAAGGAACATTACAGAATTGGTAAGAAAAAAACTTGTAAAGTATACTTTTTGATCACAGATTTACATAAAACTTACACGGTCTAATGATGATGATTTTAGTAGAAAACATCCCTTGAAATATTGAATAATATTGAATATTATGAATAAACTAATTTTTCCGATTGGAGTTTATCGCTCAGTGAGCGTTTTATTCATTTGTTGAATCTATATGATTTCCTGCAAATGTGTAATCGGTTTTTCACTATTTTCTCGTGACCCAGATGGCCGATCGATCTCAAACTTCTACAGCTTTGTCAGTTTATGTAATGTATATGGTGGATTACATAAAGTGCTTACACTGCCAGCAACTGTTTTGTTAGCAAAAACCAATTCTGTAATGTTCCTTTAAGAAAGTCATAGATGGCGCTAATCGGGAACGGGTTATGGCACTGTTCCAAACATGTCACAATCCGTCTCGATGCTCGTACGATCTTTTTGGCACGATTTCAAAACGTCTGGCGATTTAATTGTTCCAAAAGTCTGAACCGAAGTCTTCTCAGAACCACAGTTTCTCTCAAGATGGGAGCTTTCGCTTCTTTCTTCTGAGCTAAATATTATTAAGGTTGGAACAAGCTGATAAAAAAAATATGCAACAGGTCTCTGTTTAGGTAAGATGTTAACGTACGGTTTATGAATATACTTTTTGAGTTTATTTGTTATTCTGAACTATAATAAGTAATATTTTGAAGAGTTATTCACTGGGTTAATAATATTTAAGGTAAACATTGATTAAAAAACAGTTAGATTTATAGTGTGCTCTATGAAGATTAGAAAGGCTTGTTCAAACACTTAGCACGCATATTGTAGTCAGACTGCACTACAGTCACAACACTACTATCGTTCAATGTACATACATAATAGAAACCGATGTAATTAACTTTGTAAAAATTAAAAATATATATATTAAAATTGTTAAGCTTTGTTTAGAGAATTCTGAAGGGCATACAGGTGAAGATGGTATAGGATGACATTCTGTATGGGTTTATAGAGTATTTTGTGCTTAAAAAAAATTGTAAACAGTAATTTGCTTATTTTGACTTATTTGGCTGCTGATCGATGTTTGATGACGCATAGCTTACGCTTACGCCAGCTGGCTGTGACGTCAACATAACATCGCAAAGCATTGACGCAATGAATTCTGACTAGGCTATATGTCATTTTATGTCCGTACAAGACCGAATACTTTTGACTTGATTGTTTAAAAGGATTAATTACGGTGAGATTTATGTAAAAACAAACGCGTTTTGCTTATGTCTACCCCCCGGCCCATTTCACATTTTAGCGATCAAGGAATGCCATGTGGCGCCTTGGGGCGAGACTAAGTGTTCTGCGTTGTAGGGGACGAGGGTATTAGATCATGTTAATTGACGCGTAGTGTCTCCGTAGCCTCATTCCATTCGTTCATCCATTCTAAAGATCAAAGTGGCGAATGAGGAATCGTGCCTCCCCCCTGTCACACCCGACCACGCCCTGACATGATGGAAGAGATAGTCGGGTATCTAGCCAATGCGCTGACGCTACCATCACCATATTTACGCCAAGTGGTGACGTGGGAAAAAAGGTGTTTATTTACACTTTGCTCAACATTAATGTTGTTTATAGTATAGAGTGTATGATAAAAAAATATATTACGGATGCGGAGAGAAAAAAAAGGATCATTTCAAATAACTTTGTACCGGGTCCTCAACATTCTTTTCTTAATGATGAACTGTTTTGAAGACACGTATATATATTTTGTCCAGGTTCACTTATAATCCAACTGCCGCAGAGGTATCGACGAGGAATATAGTCTGCCCCTCGCTTTACTAAATGCAAATTATCACTGTTGTTGTCAAAGCATTGCGCGTGGAACCAGACAAAGATGGCTGGGTTACGTAAAAGTCTCCTCGCGTTTTTTTTTTATTTATTGTTTTTAATTGAAACGGCTCAAACGAAAATGGGCTGCGCGCTGAGCAGATGTACAGGGGGAGATGGTGGGTAGTTTTGACGCATTTTTGGCGCTGTACAGCACTCTTTTTGAGTTGAGTATTTATAACAATTATACTTTTACACATTTTAAGATATATTAATATCAAAAATGTTAACAGCCCTGATACGCGGTGTCCACGAAGATTATTTCGGAGCCGGTGTGATCATTGTCAGTGAAGTTGACTACCATCAGAGCGTGGTGCATCATAATTGACTGAAACAGACAAGACTCACCAGTAGTCTGGTGTCGAGTTGTATAAACTAAGCATACTTTGGCGGCGGGGTTTACATCCTGAATATTTAGCAATTTTTTTCCGCGATCAGTTCAACAACACACAGTTGCAACCCCCCCCCCCCCCCCACCACACACACACACACACCACCATTCCAACCCCGCTAGGAACTGCACGTGCCAAAAACACAAATAGTTGTTTTTCACTCCACGCATACGTCACCCTTACGCAGTGGAAACACACAAACGTGACGTGTGGTCCACAAGTGTTGAAGCCGGCGAACGTCCCCCCGGTCCCTGTTTACGATCCCTCGACCCCTCCGTTACCTTATAATCCCTTCAAAAAAAAAAACCCATCGAAACGACCGATGGTTTGTTCCCAGTTTAACCCACCCCGAAGCACGTTATCGACCCAAACTCGTGCCAAATCGTGTGTTTCACATACTTGCAAACCCGTTTGTGTGAATGCAGCTTGCATGTCACTTTCCTACGCACGTGTTTATATTCATTATGAAAAAAATATTTATAAATAAATTAAAAAGAAAAAAAAGACAAAAAAGTGTTGCTTTTCCCTTTCCAGCGTGAAACAAACAAGTGGAAAATATTTGTGTCTTTCAGCATTGGAGGGGGGGGGGGGGCGGTTGGAAAAAAAATCAAATAATCGATCAGGATAACTTAACTCGAGACGAAAAACAAAATGTTCTTTGCCTGATGACGTGGAAAGCACCAAATTAATATGCAAGCTTAATACGTGGCCATTGTCTGAAGAGTTACAAACCAAATTAAAAATACATTTAATTGTTTTTAATGAAGTTAAAAGAGCACATTGTCTCGAGCTGCTTCAGACTCCGTCAATGGAAATGTGTGTTTTGTCATTTCAATTGTGAATGGGTCTTTTGTAAATAGTAATATTTGAAAAAAGGCATCTATTAATTTTCGTTCAATCTAGATTTTACGCCATAGGGCCTAGTATACAAATACAATGTATAATAGCACATTAACTGGGACCAATATTGTTTTATTTAGTAATAAGCAAATAATGACATGTATTATGTACTGTGTTGTATTGGATTGAGACTAGCAGCTTCAGTTTAAGGTTGCTGTGATTCTATTTGTACATCTTATGTTTAATAAAACTATATAAAAAAAAATCTACACGAACCATTCGAGTTCATGGAATTTCATGTGAAGCGTGTATACGTTGTGTGTCTCCACGTTCAAACCGAGGCTAAGGGCGATGGGTGCTCATTTTGATACGAAAAACAAAAAAACTCACTCTAAATTTTCCCAGATCAGTAACACCCGGAAACTCTGTCCAAAACAACCCAGACATGGGTCATCAAAAGGAAGCATAATCCGAGTTCAAATCAATTTTTTTTTAAACCAGTTTCCGGGTCAGCCTGATCCAGAAGTGGGTCAGGGACCCAAAAATCTGGGTCAATTCTGACCCGGGAATTTTTTGTGAGTGTATTGCTAACAAAAAGGAAGTGTATAGAACTGTGACATCACATGTTTACAAATGAGCCACAGAGCTTGGACTTCCTGCAGGCACGATATGTACACAGCCCAATGGAAGAAAACGTAGATTTTGCTCTTCATTGAGACTGCACTTGTCTGATTTTTATAAAACTTTTTATATGATAAAGGGGGCACATCTCAAAAACGTGTTAAGCTGTTTTTTATAACTCTTGAATTTATGTGGAAATTATGACACAAAACGTGAAATTTCCCATATGACCAGTGTGGTATCTTGCCTGTCAGAAAGGCCCTGGAATGTACAAGGTCACTCCTTTTGTAAACAAAGGTTACCATGGTCTTTTGAGGACTTACAACGAGAGGGAAAATTGGTTCTGACTATGATTATGACAATTCGTGCTAACAATACAAAGCGTGACGTACATAGATGCATGTGTGTACATGTGCATGTCTATAAATACGTCTATATCATTTCAACCATGGACTTGACAAAATGATATAGACAGTATTAATTACACTTCCTCACCTGACATCACAATGGATGGTGGTGGTGGGTGGGTGTGGGAATGATGGGCGTCCTCGGTTAACACCGAAAGCAGGTGTGTGTGTGGGTGGGTGTGTGCGAGCGTGTCGACCCGTTAAAACCGAAGACTTAAACGAAATGCATCGGTTTTTTTTTTTTACATGTCGAGTAAAAACTGATGGGGACGTCGCTAAAGTACAACATGATTGGGATTACACAGCGAAGTCCGCCATTTTAATTTTTATCAAAAAATTTATGTGAGTGTCAATTTGTCATCTGCCTTCCCCACCCATCCTTACAAAACATATTTATATAAAAAAGAAAACAACAACAATAAATACACCTGAAAGGGCAAATGAATTGATGCTTTTAGGATATACCATGCCCAATAATATGTGGCAGAGGGTGTTCTCCCAAACGTTCCCATACTTTAACAAACTCTTCTCATCTTGTACAGAAGTACCCCCTCCTAAAATCCTCTGAAGAATTCCTGAGATTCCCAGATCACAATAAAGACACAGTAGAGGGGGGGGGGGGCCACCATGCCACATATTGAGAACCAACATGCTTGAGGAAACCTTCTTTTAAATCTGTTATATGTTGTAATGAATTCCTTTGATTGGCTGCACATGACGCCGATGACGTCAGTACACTGTCTTCGTCTCGGTCTGTGAGTGGGAAGTCAACAGTATATCTCGGACCCGACTTTGAAAGGTATTATACAAAATTGGTGGAGCTGAAAAAAGGTTTTAATTTTTGTGTGCGATCAATTATGTACATGGAAAAACAAAACTGAAAATTTGGGCTTTATTCGTTGAGTGAGTCGGGAGAAATAATAGTGCATAATAAAACACCATGCATGTAAAAACATTGTCATGAATTTGAGTTGTAACAACCAAAATCAGCTGTTGCGTTTTTTGGTAGGTTTTCAGATACAATTTTCTTTATTTCAGAGGGAAATATTTCACTGAAAATTTTTTATAATATGACCTTAATAATCAGCAAGCTTTCAGACTAAAATTAAACAATGGGGCTTTTTATCCTTGACCTTCCCAATACTGTAATACCTTTAAAGGAACATTACAGAGTTGGTAAGAAAAAAACTTGTAAAATATACTTTTTGATCACAGATTTACATAAAACTTACACGGTCTACTGATGATGATAGTAGAAAAACATCCCTTGAAATATTTCTGTCTGAAATGTCATATTTGATGAGAAACGAATAAACTAATTTTCCGATTGGAGTTTATCGCTCAGTGAGCGTTTTATTCATTTGTTGGATCTATATGATTTCATGCAAATGTGTAATCGGTTTTTCACTATTTTCACGTGACCCAGATGGCCGATCGTTCTCAAACTTCTACAGGTTTGTCAGTTTATGCATATGGTGGATTACATAAAGTGCTTACACTGCCAGCAACTGTTTTGTGAGCCGAAAACCAATTCTGTAATGTCCCTTTAAGCTTCCGTGCGTGAGTTAATTTACTGCATGATCACGATGTAATGTGTCAATGTACTAAAATTGTGATAGAAATACAATTTCAGTAACACTTACTCTATTTAGAGGTGCAGCAAACTTGCTTTATCCTCCCCTCACCCATCTTCCTTCCAACTCGGTGTAATCAAAGCGAGACTGGAAGGAAAGACTAGTCTGGTTCCTTCTTTGTGAAGCAAGAATCCAAAGCTACCAACGTAATTCTGTATAGAACGTGTGGGTCTATACTGCGATGGCCCTATGACCAAATATCATTCTCATGACATACTCTGACTGTGTGCCAACTTCCATGCTCGTATCATCAAAGGCACAATTACCCCCCAAATATTTCTCCTAACTCTGCCCCCCCCCCCCACTATTTCTTGCGCGTATTGAAAATTGTTGTTGGTTCAAATTGGTATCTTCACTGACGAACGTGGCAACCTATAAGATACCCAGATACCCACGAGGCTTACACGGTCTTACCGTGTTTTGCAGCAGCATTGTGACTAACTTGTTGATGTTTTTGTTAATGTTGTTGTTGTTGTTCGTGTTGTTGTTGTTGTCTTTTTTATTTTATTAAATCAGTAATAACAGCTCTTCGGCAAATAAACTTATGGCCGAGGTAATATTTGTACCTATTTGTACAATGTATCATGGCATTACACAACGAATGGATTGACACATTTTTTAAACCGTTCGATTGTTTATCCTATATAAATGTAGATATACAATAAAACTAACGTGTCAACATTTCATTTCAAAAGGTGGTAGCGTCATTGTCCACGCAGTGAGAATAATCCGTAGTTGGAATACACAATCTGAGAAACATGTCATGCAGAAACGTTTCTCAGATTGAAATGTTTTCGAATCTCTCTCTCTAAAACCACATTCCTTTGAAGGGAATTGTTTCTCAAAATGTTATACATTATCAACATCTGCAGTGCTTCTTAATACCAAGTAAGTTTTCATGGCCATTAATTTTTTGAGTATCTACCAAATTAAAGGAACATTACAGAATTGGTAATTGTAAAATATACTTTTGATCACAGATTTACATAAAACTTACACGGTCTAATGATGATGATAGTAGAAAACATCCCTTGAAATATTTCTGTCTGAAATGCCATATTTGATGAGAAATAAATAAACTATTTTTCCGATTGGAGTTTATCGCTCAGTGAGCGTTTTATTCATTTGTTGAACCTATATGATTTCCTGCAAATGTGTAATCGGTTTTTCACTATTTTCTCGTGACCCAGATGGCCGATCGTTCTCAAACTTCTACAGGTTTGTCAGTTTATGTATATGGTGGATTACATAAAGTGCTTACACTGCCAGCAACTGTTTTGTTAGCAAAAAACAATTCTGTAATGTTCCTTTAAGGTAAACCCTCCCGTTAACCTTGAGTAAATTTAATTTGGTAGTTATAAGACACACTGTGGCTTGACTATACAAGCTGAAACGTATTTGAAGTCTGAGAAGAAAATGTTCCGAACTCTCATTCCAAATTGATGGGCCACCACGAAATAGTTGGACATGTTTCAAATACCTGCACCTCAGTATATTATAGTAATTTTATCGCCATCGGCTATAGGTAAGGCTACCACGCCCACCCATTTACAGAAATTGACATTTTACAGATCAATTCACATGAAAGGTTATACTTCAACTGAAATTAATTATAATCAATATCAAGTTAGACACACGGGAGATTCCATACACGATTGTGTACAGGTACTGCGTGAGTGATTTGATCCTGGAATGGCGATATCTCTACTGTTAGTGTATAGATATCTCTATCGTAACTATATATAAACTTAGGCCTTTTGTTATTAGATATATCTCTATTATCAGAGAAACCGATATTTCTATTATCAGAGAAACCGATATTTCGATTATTAGAGATATCTTTATTTAGAGATACCGGCATCTCTATTATAGCTCTAGAGATTGTTGATAGATTTATAGCCATTGTTACTAGATATATCTCTATTGTTAAAAGAGATATTGTTAACAGAAACCGGTATATCTATTAGTGCTAGAGATTGTTGATAGATTTATAGCTATTGTTACTAGATATATCTCTATTGTTAAAAGAGATATTGTTAATAGAAACCGGTATATCTATTAGTACTAGAGATTGTTGATATAGTTATAGCCATTGTTACTAGATATATCTCTATTGTTAAAAGAGATATTGTTAATAGAAACCGGTATATCTATTAGTACTAGAGATTGTTGATATAGTTATAGCCATTGTTACTAGATATATCTCTATTGTTAATAGAGATATTGTTAATATATACCGGTGTCTTTATTAGCACTAGAGATTGTTGACAGATTCATAGCCATTGTTACTAAATATATCTCTATTGTTGATAGAGATATTGTTAATGGATACCGGTGTCAGTACTAGAGATAGTTGATATATTTATAGCAATTGTTAGTAGATATATCTCTACTGTTAATAGAGATATCGTTAATAGATACCTGTGTGTCTCTACTAACAATGGAGATGTCATTCTAAGAACCTTAAGAAAGTACGCCATATTCAGGTATTTTAAAGACATGGTATTAAGGAACTGGTGGAATTAACCAGAAACATGAATTACCAAAACTTAATCTGGAATAGAGTATGTAAAAAAAAAAAGGGTAAATTAATTGTTGTAAACGAGGTATAGCTTTGGAGATCCTCGGCCCAGTCCCCCGAATCACCACCGCTTATTTAAATCTCTGTATATTGAACTAGACTCGATATGAACGTGCTCACACCCCATACAAAACTTAAACGGTTTGTTGTTGCTATTCTCAAAAACGGGACCAAGCAAATTGATGGTGTTTGTTGGTTGGTCAGCTTTAATTTAAAAAAAAATAACAACAACAACAATAACAACAATATGATGGGGATTCTCTGGCTATTGTCGATATATAGACCTTTCTAAATGTTGATAAACAAACCGCGTTGGTTGGCGTGGACGGCCGAATGTTAGCAAAACATTCAATCGTGTTGACAGAATGTTGTGACCAAATTCAACCGTTCTGCAAACTTTCAATTAAACAAAAATGCATCCCATGATCGGTTGCTTTGTTTCCAACCAATTCAACACTATTTTTTAAATATTTGTGTAACATTGTTACAAAAATCTGTTTTTGCTTTGCATTCATGGCTCCCCATAGTTTTCCAACCTTGGTCGGCAAAATATCGGGCTGTGACGTTGCAATAGAAAGGTCTCTATATTATGAAGATTAATTTAAGCGGCATCCTTGGGGGATCCTATGGGGGCGAGCTCAACCCAGTGACCTTAAAGCTATATACACCGCAGAGTCTGGCCCCACTTGCAAAGACAATATCAAATCATTATTAATAATAAAAAAAAAAATCATCCCCCGCACCCCATCCCAAGACCTAATTTGCGTCTTTCCCGAAACAAAATTGATTTTTGTTTTGTTCTAATGCAATATGCAACTAGGTTAGAAAACACCCACATTGGAAAAAAATCCTCAGCCATCACTCTGCCATGACCAAAGACCTGCAGAGCGATTAATTATTGTACACCCTTTCCAATCGTCTAAATTCCAAGAAATGTTACACAACTTTACGGGGCTGATAACAATTTTCAAAAATAATGGATATTGATCACGATTATAATGTTATACCAAAAGTGGTATCCCAAAGATGTATACTTGCTGTAAGGTTTGTGTTTTTATGGCATAACTTTAATAAGACGGTTGAGGTAAGTTACAAGAGCATTTGAGCAACAATTTGATATTACTATTTGACTAATGTCGTTTACTAATAATGATACGCCGTCTTACTCCTTATTAAAGGGTGAGAACAATATTGGTAAGATTGTAAAATAATATTACTTCTTACAGATTTGCACATTAACTTGCATGGTAAAAAGATGGTCATGGTGGAAACGTCCCTTGAAATGTTTTTGCCCGAAATGCCGTAGCTTTTGAGAAATGAGTATTAACGATTCGTTTTGATATCGCGAGTCAAAACAATTTCACACTCTGAAAACTCCCGGGTCAGATCCGAACCCGGATTGGGATCCTGTAGAGCCTGACTCATTTCTGGGTCAGTATGACCCGGAATTTGTGTCAAAACTGACGCAGAATCCGTCACAATCCAATTTCTTCGACCAGTTTCCGGGTCAGACTGACCACAGGGGACGCGGAACACGGGTCAATTCTGACCCGAGGGTTTTCTTTTTCAGAGCGCACTGCTTCAACCGCAGTGAAAAGCACAATTTGTTTTATAGGGTTTTCTTCTCGCTATGTTCTCGTGACTCCAATGACCGATTGAGCCTAAAACTGTTCACGTGCGTGTTAATTTCATGCACATGTTGGGTCACACAAAGTGTGAGAACTGGAATTTGACAATTATTATTATCAGTGTTGTTCGCGTGCTTTAAAGTGTTCATACACAATCGACGACAGAAGCACAATGCCAATATTAATCTATTAGTTAGGTTGTATCAATTGGTTGAAAGAAAACAGAGTCAGAACAGCTACTTTTGAAAATAATTTTACTTCGGGTCGTGTGACCTTTTTTCTGCCAGATGTGCTATAACTTTCAGAGAAAAGCTTGATGTAGGACTAGGACTTGTGTCGTCATTCTCGTGAAAACGATCTGCATGACGACTGAATCAAGAGTGCCGAATAATCGAAGCGCCTTGATACTAACACCTCGTAAAGCCAACACAAAGCGACGCCGTTCCCACTCGCTAATTAAAAAATTTAAAGATGCGCCTTGTACACGACTGATAACAATTACATACAAATGAAAACGATTAAAAAGAAGGTGTTTTTAGAACCTTAATTCCGTTAAATCAGGACAAAACAAACTCTCGTCTGAAATACTGTCATTACAATGCAGGGAAGTGAGTTCCCGCAAGACAGGTTTTTTTTTAATCCAGATTTAGGCCGAAGAAAATTGAAGTAAATGCACGGTAAACTCTTGATGCCGGTCGGGGATTGAGTTGACTTCGTGTACTGTAGCAGCTCGGTTTAAAGGTGTTATACGGGATTGGTAGAGCTGGGGTCGATTTCACAAAACTCTTCCTAACGTAGGACTAGTCCTAGGCAATGCTAAGAGATAGGACTAGTCCTAAGTTAGGACCAGTACTTAGGACTAGTCCTATCTTTCAGCATTGCCTAGGACTAGTCCTAAGTTAGGAAGAGTTTTGTGAAATCGACCCCAGGCAAAATAACCGTGGACAGTGTTCATGTTTTGTGAGATCCACGGTACATGAAATAACAAACGTGTACAAAAATATGGGCTTAATCCTTTGTGAACCAGGAAAAAAATAGTGAAAAACCAAAATATTTAGCATGTAAACACATTATCATTAAGTTTGGTTGTAATAGCCAAAATCAGCTGTTGTGGTTTTTAAGAAAAGATTTTCAGATACAGTTTTCTCAAGTATTAATTCATTTCAGAGGGAAATATTTAGGAGGAAAAAATGGTTCTAGTGTGAACTTTCCAATCAGAAATGTTTCTGACTAAAATTAAAAAATTGTCGTTGTTTTTAAATCATTATCCCGTATGGTACCTCTAACACATGGGTATAACTAATACCAGTGTAAAGTCAGCCAGAATTACTGTGATTTTCAAGAAAACTGTCCAGCTTATCTTTCCTATTGACCCTTGCAGATGCGGAACGCACCTCTGCAAAAATGCACGCCTATACCATTTCCACATTTTTGACTTCAAAAATGGCGGACAGGACATGCGCGTGTAAGTGCGCTGCGCGTTGTGCAAGGGGGTCAAATGGGCCCTGATGAACTTTACAAATTTATTGACAACTAATAATAAACGGACGTTATGTGTGTAGTAAAATTAATTCTTTAACAGAGAACGTGCCGTTTTCAATTAGATTTGGACAAATAAGTTTCAATGTATTGAAAACTGTATGGTTTTTAAAGGAGCGCCGCCGGCACGTTAATCCGTTGGTTCAAATCCCGCTCTAGTAAATTTGTCTTTGTAATTCAACCCCATTGCTTTTAAAGGAATGTACATGTACATGCAGCTGAAACACACAGACAATGGTAAACTGTCATAGACCATCAGTTTCCACACATTTTGCAACTCATAAACATGAAACTATATAACGAACCTGTGAAAGTTGAAGCTCAATCGGTCATCTGAGACGCACAATATTAGTTTTAACAAAAACACTTTAATATGTTTTCACCGTTTTCAGACATCACGTTCTGGACTCATGAGATCAAAAGTAATTCCAGGGGAAAAAATGTAAAGGAATTTCCACCACAACCAACTTTATATAGCATTCAAAGTTATGTGCAAATCTGTGAACACTTATATTTTAAGTCTGTCTACCAATGTTGGTGCACACACTTTAAAAAGAAAATTAAATACCACCAACCAATTCGAATACAAGTGGAACCCACTGGGAAAGTACCCTAAATTTGTACTAGCCCCCACGTCTACAGGAAAAGAAACAGAAAAACACCATTATTCTATTCTTTTGCGAACAGCTGACTGTGTGTACCCCGAGCATGGCGACATGGGGGAGCTTTATCAGAAGGCGAAGTTCTGAATTGTATTTATTGTTCTAAATTGGCCATTCAATCACCGCTCGGGGATATGTACTAGTGGTACGGGCTGAGGTTTGATGCAATCTGTCAGTACGGCAAGCAGTGCAATTTGAAAAGAATGTACTAGCTAGTTCATCATTTCTGTGTTTTGGACGGCTTTGTTTCGTGGACCAACGACTGGGAACCGACGAGAGAGCTGATTAGGAAGATCGCTATGATTTATGTTCTATGTGTTGACCCAGATAGCTGAACTCTTACGGTGCAAATCCTGCAGCCGTGTCCAGGGGCTTGGTGTCAGTCAACGGCCAGTGCCGGTGGGGAGGAGGGAGTGAGAGGGAGGTCCCCGTTGGGATTGGATTAATGAAGAAAATGGAAGAATAACAGCAAAGTTGTTGACTAAAATACTTCCTTTCTTCATTGATCATATAAAGGTGGTGTGCTGTAGGCTTGGTCCTTGGAATGGAAATTTGGTATAGAGCTATGGTTTGTAAAACCCATATACACAGCTACAGTACCACAACACTTATTTGTGATCAAAATGTCAACTCCAACTTAGGACATAGCTACGTAGGATAGGCAAACGGATAAAAGGACTGGGTTTTTATATTAAAGTTTAATAGCAGGCATTGTATAAAGGTGTACAATCATCCTTTGTCATAATTGCATTCCCCACACATTGCCCCCTTGAACGCACGTTACACGCGACGACTGTGACACGCTCACCATTTATTTGGGAGTTAACAGGTAAGCTTGTAAACGGCGCGTCCCGCCTTCAATTCGCACTACACTGTTAGTGTTAACACATAGGGACGTTTACTCCCAAAATGTTGCAACCAAGATTATTGTGATGATGGTGTCAGGTAGGTGTATTGGGTAAGCCTGCCTGAATCCATACACACCAACAGAGCATACCACTTTAATATCAAACAACTCATACTGTTGTGAAACAAATGTCTGTAGTTGGTTTGGGATATACAAAGGACCACCACAAAATAATTTAAAGGGGCACATGGGCTATAAAAGGCTTTTGCTCTTTAATAAAATATGTTTGGAAAAATATGTTAGAGTAGAATATAAGGATTCACATAAATATCCCTTGAAGTTATGTGGTTTTTGTGTAATTTCATGATAGAACACAGTCCGCTATAAAAATTGTTATAGAACCAAATGTATGACTCCACAGCAATGGCGGACCGTGTGTTCCGCTGTTTGTTTTTCCAGAGGCATTTTTAAAAAATCACTACTCACTAATTACAACACACTAAGGGTGTTTTAGTGCGGGAACAACGCTTTGAAAAAGATAAGGAGCAATTCCAAAATAATAGCAAATTCTTTGAGATTTGAAGGCAGTGTGCCCCTTTAATGTTAAGGCTTAACCCTAATATACGAGAATTAATAGAAAATGTTTATGATTGGTAGCTTGCTATCCAAAAGCCTACTTTTTATAAAGAAAACGTAATGATCGTAAGCATCCTGCGTAGTTATTTCGTTTGGAATGCCCCCGTTGATTAGAAATCAATAAAAAGAATGTCGACAAATTTGAACCCCCAAGGCGAGTTTAGGAGATTCAAAATTCCGTGGTGTTCGTTAGTGAATGCTGCGGCCAGAGGTGCGCGGTTGGTACCCGCTGTCACCCCCGTTAAACGTGGAGGATTCGACGTTCTTATTTAAAAAATAACTTTGACAGCTTTTTATAGCTGCTGCATGTTTTCTCATTATGGTGACTTTCACTGCATCTTGCTTGATAATTTTGCCAATAAATCAGTATTTCGTTGACAAAATAAGCTACAAATCTACGACCCTATACCTTTAATTAGGCACCGACTATCGTAGGAGTTACACGAAGTGGGAGTAACTTGAAGCTGTAGATCAATGTCACGTCTCCATGTCACAGATCAAGGAGTTACTCAATTGCTCTGATCGACCTCAACATAAAATGTGATAAGGCACGGGCGAAGCCCCGGGTGGGGGTGCTGCAGGGGATAAAAATACCCAACACCTTATAGGACAAGAGGGGGTGGGGGTGGCCTGAGGATCATCTCCAATTTCCCCCCATGCGTGCATGATTCAAGGCACATATATATTCACAGCGCAAAAACTCGAGTCAGCGCAAACACTCGAGTCAAGCAATGATGAACCCCTTAATGAACTAAACTTGATTTTTTTTTACCCGCATTCAAACACAGATTTTGTTTCTTATTAGTGCTGATCAATATTGTCAATGCCGTTATCTCACTGCATGTGTTAGATGGGACTTTGTGCCCGAACCCATTGCTGCCTCAGATGTCACCATCAGCCCCCCCCCCCACCCCTCCCACAGGGGTATCAGAGCACACACATCGTCATTACTTTGGATCAATGGGCCGTGTTGCCACAAATCTCACATACACGCTCCAATTACCGACTTCTAGTAAGAAAAGGAAGATTAATTGAAGAGCAACGCTGAACCCAAAGATGTACTCCAACCACCCCCCCCCCCCTCCCAACACCCACCATCGCCGTGAGCAATTGCACGCTCTGTATAGTGGTGTATGACAGCTCAACTGACAGAAAAAGTGGTGCCCGCCAGTGGCAGGTCACGGCGCAGTTTCGTACTTCTCCCAGCAAAACCTCTACCAAAACTGATAGAAAACTCATGACCTCGCATGCACAGTTGCTGGCCAGTTGAATTGTTCAACCTCGTTGGTCCACTGTTTATGTTGAAATGAAAACTTAGTGACATGTTGTGGCGCGGGACAACATTATCTTGCTGCAGCTGTAATCAAACAGCAAAGCGCGAGAGGGCGGTAGTTAGCATACTCGATAATGATGGGTCTTGAAGCCCCCCATAAGCCAATAACTACGGCAATTTTCTTTTGGGGTCCTTACAGAAAAACAACAAAAACAAATACAGTGCAGTGTATACATACAGAAAAACAGACATTGAGAGGAACGAATTATTTGTATTACTATTTTTTTTTTCAATACTAACGGAGCCCCTAAAAAACTGGAAACGAAAAACACCCGGTCCCATTAATAAGCAAGGCCTAGTACCTTATGGTACATGAGGGGAACAACTTTGGGGAGGTAAACACAATTGGAGAGATGATAACCACATTTTGAATAGGACACAAACATTGGAGAGGTGGAAAAGGGGGATTGTTGACCCAAGTCACCCGACGGTGTGACTATCACAACAATCTCGAGTGCTCCATTAAAATCCGTTCAAAATTCCAACAAAGTTATCTTCCTCTTCCCTTTTTTATATCGTGGGAGTGTTAAAGGAACATTACAAAATTGGTAAGAAAAAACTTGTAAAATATACTTTTGATCACAGATTTACATAAAACTTACACGGTCTAATGATGATGATAGTAGAAAACATCCCTTGAAGTATTTCTGTCTGAAATGCCATTTGATGAAAAATGAATAAACTAATTTTCCGATTAGAGTTTATCGCTCAGTGAGCGTTTTATTCATTTGTTGAATCTATGATTTCATGTATGGAAAAGGTTTGCGGTGACAACCATGTAATACTGTCTCTTATTGAGTTGGGGTGGTTCTGAAAAGAACCATTGGTTAACTCGACGTTTCGATCAGTATGCTCTGATCGTCTTCTGGAGATCGTCTTCTGGAGAAAGCTTTCTCCAGAAGACGATCAGAGCATACTGATCGAAACGTCGAGTTAACCAACGGTTCTTTTCAGAACCACCCCAACTCAATAAGAGACAGTATTACATGGTTGTCACCGCAAACCTTTTCCATATCGTATTTCCACCATGCAAAGTTTCAAATCCTACTTATGATTTCATGCAAATGTGTAATCGGTTTTTCACCGTTTTCTCTTGACCCAGATGGCCGATCGATCTCAAACTTCTACAGATTTGTCAGTGTATGTATATGGTGGATTACATAAAGTGCTTACACTGCCAGCAACTGTTTTGTTAGCAAAAACCAATTCTGTAATGTTCCTTCAAGATAAAGCCACATTCAGCCGGAGCGTGTACATTTATGAGGCCCGTGTTTTTGTTGCACAACTTGAGAAGACGGATTGGGGGGGGGGGGGGGTTGAGAACAATGAAAGGAGGGTGGGTGTGGGAAGTGTCTGCACACATACGAGGCCAATAAGATGCAAATTTGTACAACTATGAAACGAAGAAAAAACCCAATGAAAATCTGTTTTCACTTTTTTTGTATTTATTTAAAAACAACTTCCAGTAAGATTTACAAAAAGGCCCTAATTCATAAACTTTGTTTCCATTACTTTCCGACAGCAAAAAAAAAAAACTCATAAAAACTAACTTCACTTTTAAGACACTTTTGTAAGACAGAAACAGCCAGTTTTTATGTTTATGCCTTACATACGAAGTGTGGACCTGACAGCAGGTGTCCACATAATGTAGGGACTTGAAACACTATGTGGACTTACATACGTCCACACAGTGTTTTTACAGTAGTGAAGACTCTGGTTTTTCTTAATAAAGGAATTTCCACATAGTGTATGTAACACAGAGCTATGCCTTCAGTACATGCACTTGGCGTTTTCAATAGAAACTGGTTTTCAGTGCCCAAAATGAAAAAAACAAGTCGAGTTTTGATCTTTGAATTGAGCAGATATATATTTCATAATGGTTAGTGAAATTTCATGAGGGGTTGCACTGCATCAACACAATGCTCAAATCATTCTGCGCACAGAAATAGTCGACCATACATGTCTGTACAATCTATGCAGTTCCGAATGATCAGTCGCCAACTCACCGGTTTTTAACTTATTGAAAGTAAATATACAATCTTACTTAATCTCGTGCCAGTGTCAAAGGAAGTCAGAATAGGGCACTACCTGACGAAATTTCGAAACAATTTGCTGCTTGGAAAGACAGAATCTCCGGGGGGGGGGGGGGGGGGCACCAAAATCTCCTGCCACACCAGTGTCATACAGAATTTTGTCCCAGGATGTGTGTGTCCCCCATACGGTAAATTAGCATGGATGGGCTGGAGGAAGTTAACTCAAAAGAGGGCGCTATTCACTGTATTGGGGGGGGGGACCCACATAATTTCAAGGGGCACACAATCTGTGGTCATACTGGACTTTGTCAACTATGCCAAAGTTGAACAAGATTTTCAGGGTGAAATTTATCAGAGGCGAGTGAAAACTGACATTTGACATCTTCCTAAAAACGACACTACTCTAGATCTTGGGTCCATCCGTTATCATTCACCTCTGTGAGAAACTATAACACCAATCCTACCCGGAGGGCTTACACAACCTTTCAGAAAATCAATTGTATGCCCCTTCTACTTTTGATTGAAGAAAAATCGCTATCTTTTAAAGGAAAGTACAAAAACGAGGACACAACTTGAATGGCTGCGGAAGGAAAGTAGAACACAAGACGGTGGTGAGAAAGGCAGCGAGGATCCTCATCTTCTTCGCCCACTCCTAAAAAGAAGAAAACACAAGAGACAAGTTACTTCAACAGGGATCATGGTTACCATCTTGAAACAACAGTTGCATTACAGAAATGTAAATAATTTATGCTCTCAAAAAACAAAACTAGCCATGTAGCAGGCCTGATACTTCACGAAGGCAACGGAGGCAATTGCCTCGATGCCCCCTGGTCATTGCCTTGGTGCCCTTGAAATGCTCCAATAGAAATTTACAATTTCCTCATAGGGCGCCCTTTACCGAGGAGAGAATGCCTTGGTGCCCTTTCCCTTTCTAGAACGAAGCATACAGGCCTGCATGTAGTGTTTGTACCGATGCAAGCACAAGATGTTCGGGTTTTGGAAGTATCAGTTGTTATGGATAATGTAATCTTAATCTAATGGGAGACTTTAGGGGTGCTGGGTGGGGACAGACATGTGAATTCACTGTTTGCAGAATTGTGCGCATGCCCACAACAGTTTACTTAATATTGCGCAGTTCTTACGTAGCGCTTTATCACCCCCGAGGGCGTCTCAAAGATGCGGAGCTATGTTTAAAATATAAGACCCATTTATTTACATAGCACTGTCATGTAAAATTTGACAAGGTGCTGTGACGCAATGTGAAGCCACCCATACCAGAAAACAACGGGCGAACCCATTCTCTTAATGAAACGCTTACTGGGGTCTTATACGTGCATTACACAACACACAGGACCAATGGCTTTACGCCTCTTTCATGAAAATCAGAAAATCAGTCAGGAAAAATCCTGACAAATCACAGGCCTGCAAAATATAGTCTGAAAAAAATTTAAAAAAATAAAAATCAATCATATATGGTCAGTCAAGTAAATGTGAACCTTGACGTGGTGAGTATGACATACCGTTTCTTGGAATCTTTGTGGGGTCCTTTGACGAAGGCCCAGTCTACTGCGATCTTTTGACCGAGTAAATCGCTGCCGTTCAATGCATCCATGGCCTTCTGTGCCTCCTTGAACGTCTCAAACTCAACTAATGAGTAACCCTGCGAAACGACAAGAAATAGTTCACAGAATCACGATCAAATTCACACTTAATGGAATAAAATGTATGTGAATTGAACGTGATATGCAGAACATGCTTAAGGCTTGAAAACATCAAGAATGTTTATCACTGCTGGTCCTATAAGTAAAATCTTTTCAAAATATAACATTCCAAAACTCATGTTTTCTTTAGTTTGAAATGACAATCTGCTAACTGCAACGAAATGCAACATAGCTGTAATGAAAACCCTGCAAACTGCAACAAAATGCAATACAATTAAAATGAAATCCGTGTTAACTGCAACAAAATAAAACACAGTTAAAATTTTAAAAAACTGCTAAATGCATCAAAATACAACACAGTTGAAATGTAAAACCTGCTAAATGCAGCAAATTGAAACAGAGGATTCTGTTCCGTTGTGAAGTGAACTGGTTTACGCCAGCCTTGAGCATCTACCCTTCTAAATGCACCAATATGGAGTGAAGTTTGCTGGGGGAGGGACTGGGATGGCACATGGACATGTTAAGTCCAGGTAAACCCCTCCTAAATGCTGCACAGTGCAACTGAGTATGGGATTGGAGTTGACTGCTAAATGCTGCACAGTGCAACAGAGTATGGGATTGGAGTTGACTGCTAAATGCTGCACAGTGCAACAGAGTATGGGATTGGAGTTGACTGCTAAATGCTGCACAGTGCAACAGAATATGGGATTGGAGTTGACTGCTAAATGCTGCACAGTGCAACAGAGTATGGGATTGGAGTTGACTGCTAAATGCTGCACAGTGCAACAGAGTATGGGATTGGAGTTGACTGCTAAATGCTGCACAGTGCAACAGAGTATGGGATTGGAGTTGACTGCTAAATGCTGCACAGTGCAACAGAGTATGGGATTGGAGTTGACTGCTAAATGCAACAAACTCCAACATTTTTGCCAACATTATTATTATTATTATTTATTCGGCCAAAACATTCTAAAATACAAACATACATATACAAAGTAAGAAATGTCATACATCAAAGATAGTCATGATGAAAGATTAATCGTATAACAAATACCAATAAACAGAATAGATGTAAAAGAGGTACAGTAGGTAAGAATGAGATAGGGGTGGGGATGAGAAATGTATAGAAGGGGAGCGGATTGGGGAAGAGAGGATATGGGAGGGAGTACAACAAGCAGAGTAAAGACAATCCAATCTAAGATGGCCAGGAAGAACAAAAGTGAAAACACTGTGACTCTAAAGCCTGTTCATCCAATCATAGGTTGGTAACAAGAAAACAATTTACAAACAAAATAAATATATATATAAGCCTTTGGCAGGGATATAGTTAGTGCAATTTCGCTGGAGGGTAAATTCTTCATGTGAGATTCACGTACTGACACGTCGATACCTACCTTTAAGAATCCGGTCCTTCTGTCCAGGTTGACGTGGATATTCTTGATAACTCCATAATCTTCAAATTTATCCCTCACGTCTTCCTCGGATCCATCTTCATGAACTCCAGTCACAAAGAGAATCCATCCTTCTACAGCTGCAACAACAATCATACATTTTTTGTAGATATTAATTTCAATCTGAAAGCTCACTGATTATAAAGTCCAATAAACAAACCACAAGAGAAACAAACAGATTGGGTAAATATAACTCAATGTTGGTGTTAACAAAATTTGTTTTACTAGAACGGTATTTTCTCAATCGGTAGAGTGCAGGCAAGTTATTCCGGAGGTCACATGTTCAAATCCTGTTCTAGGCTTTTTTTCTTTGTTTGCCCCGAAATTGACTATCAAGTTTATACAAGTGCCATTTTCTTAAGAAAAAACCGGGGAAACAAATTCCAGCTACATTTTACATGAAAATCCAAGACCTCACTGCTAAATGATATGAGAGTGTTACAGGCGGTGTTTTTATATTTTACTCACATCTTTGTGGGCCACTCTCGCCTGTGTCGATATCCATGGCCTCAAATTCCCCATCGGCCGTCCTGATGCCAGGTCCATCTGAGAAGGACAAAAAGAAAGGAAATGATCAATGGGAAAACAATAATTCCCTCATAATGTGATCTTGTCAAATTGCATGAATGAGACGATGTCCTTATTCTTCTTCATACATGTAGACCATTATAAACAGCATTCAGGAAATGTCACAGATCTAATTAGTACGAACTATATGGTTTTTGAGGCATTGCATGGTGAGGTATCAATGTATGTTCAGTTTGCGGTAACACCATGTGTAAAATTATCTACTTTGCTGTGTAGTACGATCTAGTTTATTTTTCTGAGGCACATTATGTTTTAGACAGATGCTAAGTTTTTGAACTATGCGACCCATTTATATAGCACCAACTACATGTATGCCAGAAACAGCGGGGCAATCCCCTTCTCTTTATAACGATAAGTGTACTTGATTTTTACGTGCTTTAACCCTCCTACTGTCAGTGACTCTTGGCAACATTTTCCAGTGAGTTGACCAACCATTCAACTGCCAAGGTTGTGTACGGTGGCACATCTGTGCACAGAACTAACTGTGTATTGTGTACATGCATTCCCTCATGGTATCATATTGCAGGCTGGCATAGTTTATCATTCAAAACCACAGTGAATGGTATTGAATAGTCAGACAGCAAGAGGGTTAAACAACACAAAGAAACTATGGTAGTATGGGATGTCCCATCCAATCGAAGCTACGAAGCAGTAATGGTCAAGTGTCTTGCTTTAGGACACAGTAGGTCCAGACCGGGACTTGAAACCACATTCCGCTAATCAGAAACACCAGAGGTCGAGTCCGGAGTGTGCTTAGTGCTACACCGCTCGGCCACAGCACGCCTGACCTACTGCTGATCAGGAACAACAGAGCTTGAGTCCGGTGTGCTTAGTGCTACACTGCTCAGCCACAGCACGCCTGACCTGCTGCTGATCAGGAACAGAGCTTGAGTCCGGTGTGCTTAGTGCTACACTGCTCGGCCACTGCACACCTGACCTGCTGTTGATCAGGAACAACAAAGCTTGAGTCCGGTGTGCTTAGTGCTACACTGCTCGGCCACTGCACACCTGACCTGCTGCTGATCAGGAACAACAAAGCTCGAGTCCGGTGTGCTTAGTGCTACACTGCTCGGCCACAGCACGCCTGACCTGCTGCTGATCAGGAACAACAGAGCTTGAGTCCGGTGTGCTTAGTGCTACACTGCTCGGCCACAGCACGCCTGACCTACTGCTGATCAGGAACAACAGAGCTTGAGTCCGGTGCGCTAAAACCACAAGGCCATGGCACGCCAGTTCTACATAATCTGTAATGCCAGTGTTGTAAATGTTCTCCTGCACTTGTAGATGGTAATCTTAGTAGACAGTGTCAAAATCTTTGACTTTTTCCAAATTGGTGGAACACAGATTCAAAGCTAATTTGACTGAATACAACCTGTGAGAACTTCTTCAGCCCTGATGTAGGGTCTTGTGTGAAACAATGTACTCTGTGAAATGAAACTCAAATATTTCACTGATATTTAGACTAAATATGAAGTTGTCTTAAAGCTTTACTCACCACCAGTGAAGCCTCTTCCTTTCCGCTTACGGGCATTTTGCTTGAGTTTCTGAATTCCATCTGCAAAAATAATAACATAACGTTATAAATTATGAAAAGTTTGATTTTTGAAAAAAACAAAACTTCAAGAAAGACAACCTTTTAAACTTAAAGTCTTAGCGTGCATTGTCTCACGCAGGCTATGGAATGACCAATGACTAGAGGGAGGTAAGACATGTGACATAGTCTAGACTAAAGAGCACGAATATTGCTTGCTGACAATAGTGCATTTATCATTCGAAACAGTTGAAAACACTATTTTTTGTCGCCAAAAAAACCCTGAATGAAGGATATATTTTTACACATACATAGGCCTACAGGATACAGATAAAGTGTTTAACGGTTTATTTATCATAAGAGCCGTTTTTTACCACAATTGTAAACATGATCATGGTTTTGTCAGTTGTCATTAGTTGTTGTCTGTCATAAGTGTTGATGGCTGTTGCACTGTCAACAAAACCGTCACAACATTATTAATATTACACTCAAAGCAGGTAAGCCAATCAAGCATGATCGTGACCCTCAACTCACAACACTGTGGGTTCCAAAATTTGAAATCATCAGTAGTGAGTGATAGTGATAATGATAGTGGGTGACTTGTGCATTGTGTAAGTAGACTAGAGCAATGCTGTTGTTCCTAGCCCTGGTAGGACATCAGTGTCCGTTGAACTGCACTGACATCCTGGGTATAAAGCTTCTCTACAATTGATGCGAACAAAATTTCAACTGATGTTTTTTAAATATTTGTACCTAATTTAAGAAGCTGAAATTTTGTAACATTATTCCAGAAAATAAAAAAGAAGATCCAAGCTTCCATTGTCAACATCTTGAACCGATTGACGTGTGTGCTTGTATGCGCACGCGTGAAATGCGTAGCAACTCCGATTGACCTTCTCATCAACTGGAGCAAAACCTTCGATAAGTGTTTTAGTTTGGTATCGATACTGCATTATTTTGTCATACAAAGTGAATGTGTCGATACTGTACACTCAATAAAGAATCGATACAAATGCATACTGAGCTTGCAGCACGACTGAACGTGACAAACTTGCCAGTTGCGCGCCAGTTTTTAAATAGGAGTCAGTACAGAAAGTTAAAACTGAGATATGAATTTTCATTTTATTTTCAAAATAAATGCCACCCAGTACCCGAGGGTAAAATTAACAATTCTGAACGATGGCAAAAAGTTTTGTATAGGATTTTGTACATGCAGCTCTTACACAGTGTATGAGGTTCATGGAGACGATAGCGGATCGAACCCAAATTCTAGGAGTAGGAATTCCGGACATTTCATTAGGAATAATCACATAATATTAATAAATATTAATATGTGGATGTGAACGAAGCTTCAGCTTCCTCTAAATCCATCATTCAGCCTATAATTTTAATTTTATAAATATGAAAATATTTTGTTATATAATTGTTTGCAATGGTATTGGTATGTACTGGACCTTTATACCCTGAACTCTGTCGCGTTGTATGCAACGGAGGAGTCCAACTTGGGCTAATGGAGGTAGAGCATAGACTTCCTTGCTCAATGCATGGAGGTATTTATAAGCGGCGAATGTCTTTCGGTAAATGCCAAATGAACATGATGAATGGGGGACGAGATGAACAACAATCATTGATTGAATCGTTCAGGATCATAAAAAAGGTCGAAACATAATCATTACACTCAAACTTAAGAATACTTACGATCAGATTCTTCGTCAACTTTAAACTCTTCGTCTTCCTCAGCTTCGTGCAAATCTAGAACGTCCATATTTCCAAGTTAAATTGGAGTTATCGCAATAAGTTTGTTGAGCTCAATCAATGCAAAACGACCACCATTCCTTGAATTGAACACACAACACATGCGAAAATTGCTTTTACACTCCTTCTCAGGGCGGAGAGGTTTTACACAGAGAAACCTGAATTCCATCATAATCAAAAAAACGAGGTTGTAAATGATTGACGTAAAATCGCGGGTAGCCGGCCGGCCGCTGTAAACAAACGCGTGGAAAACGGAGTATCGTGAGGGCGCCCGCTATTGACAGATACGGATTATTTGTGATTATTTATTTTTGAAAAAAACCACAACAAAGTAATCATTTTTTTCCGTAAAATACCGTTGATACACCAGTTGGTCTAACAGATTTTCGATATCAATATTTCATCGATATGAATTTAAATTATAATGGCCTTTAATTGATAACTATAAGCCTCATTCCTAGCTTGACAAAAATACAAAATATTCATATAAAGATAAATCAAAGAAATCAAGGGAAAGGAGCATTCCGCCTGACGAAATTTCACAATAATTATTGGAGACAAAAATATCCTTTCTTCAAAAGGATTACCTGCCTCTGGAAAATAGCCTTAAAAGGAGTCGATACCAAAACATTCACATTATTAATTGTTAAAATTTGCTTTAAAACGTTAAAACCATGGACTCGATCGAGGCAGAACATGGTAAAACTGGTAATTAATATGGTTTTATGTACCTCTACTGAATGTGTTTACTTCATCCCCAATCCCCACACTTGCACAGAGAATAGTGTTAGGCCTAATAATAAAAATGATTATGATAGTAGAAAATATCTCTTAAATACTTTTTTTGAATCTATATGATTTCATGCAAATGTGTAATCGGTTTTTCACTATTTTCTCGTGACCCAGATGGCCGATCAATCTCAAAATTCTACAGGTTTGTCAGTTCATGTTTATGGTTGATTACATAAAGTGCTTACACTGCAAGCAACTGTTTCGTAGCAAAAACCAATTCTGTAATGTAATTTCTTTGAAGCCCTGCAAGCTTATAATATCAACATAATATCACTAACTCATCTAAAGGGTAGCTAGCTGTAGCCAACAGTCAAGAAAGAAATGTGCTGTTTGCACTAATCAAAAAGATTTTCAATAGGGCCCTACATCCTCTGGCAGTTTTTTCTCTTCTGACGGTATCGATCATAAAAAAGAAATAAATTGTAGGGGTCAGACACAGTAGTGCTGCCAATGCGGAGGGGGATACAATGTTTACAACAAAAATCCTTGTATTTATAATTCTTTAGAGAAAAATTCAAGACGTTTGCGACATGCATGCTTTCCTTTCCTGATCGGAGAAACACTGGAAGACTTCATTTGTTTACGGTGTGCCGCACGCCGTTTCGAAATTATTCAGGTTTTTTCCCTACACAACAAATAATGATCTTTGCAAAACGCAGGTTTCAGTCTCATAAAACAACAGGAAGCTCGATAGTTTTAGTGCGCCGTTTCGAAAATATCCCAGTTTCTTTCCTTTTGACAAAAACGCAGATTTAAGGCTCAGAAAACAACTGGAAGCTGGTAATGATTTTTCCTTTGGACAAAAATAAGGATTTGCGAAGAAAACACGTAACAAAACTGAGTTTTCAGTCACTATGTCATGTGTCCACTGCTATTGCTATCAAGTGTCACAAGATTTGTAGACAGAAGACACGAAGAGAGTTCTTGAAACAAAAGGTGGCGCTGTGTGGCCCTCGACCCCCCCCACCGCGCAGTACCAGCAGTGCGCAGTTCTCACAAAAACATACCCGTATTCCATACATTATAACACGTATGTTTACCAGCCAAAATATCGGAAATGCGCGTGATGTGTGGTGACGATCGACGACCGGCAGATGAGAAAATGCATTGAGTGCGTATTACACGTTGGAAGTGGGAAGTAGCGTATGTTTGTCATTTTAGCACCCTTTCTTTATTTTGTCTGCTTTAAAGTTCAAGAAATCATTGCAAGATGAGGCTTCAAGATATGTATTACCCCTTAATTGTGCTGATTTGTTTGGAGGTGATCGTAGTCCTTGCAGCCTTTGGTGACGACAAGAGGAACATCGTCGGCAACGACCAGCATAATTATAAACACAGTTCCAAAGTCAAGGGCAGGCACCGTCCCTCTTACCAGAGTCTGCACGAGAAGAAACTTGCACCTGCAGAGCCAGAAACGAAGAGAGAACATAACAACAAGCCACACAGAAGTCCCGTAGAAAGCCTCCCCAAGATGACACCGAAGGCTGCAGAGGAAAATGTTCTCCCAACAAAAGCAGCAGCGCCGTTGCAAGCGGGGATACCCGCCGAGTCCGACGACAAGAAGAAGGGAAACCAAACGAAGGGAGTGAATCATGAAGTAGCTACATTGCCTGGTGGTGGCGGACTCATAGATCAAATGATGGATATGAAAACAGTGTTCTTTATTTTGCTTGGAATCTCGTCGCTGGTTATTGCCTACTTTGTCATCAGAATGGCCAGGTGAGTTCACTGAACTTTTACCACCATTTTCCCCACTTAGTTAGTAATACCATAGAGTAAGGACATAGAGTCTGTCCTTACTCTATGGTATGGTAATACTAATAACTTTATATTAAAAATATTTTAATAAATAAATTATAAAAATTAATATTTTGGTATCTTTAATTTTGAAAAAGCCAATATAAACACTTAGGACACCACTGGACTACTAAAGAAGTACTATATAGTAGGGTCAGGAATAGCCCATCTTGTTGGGCTGTTATGGCTCTCTTTTAACAATAACATCGCTGCCCTAATTACTAATAAATAAGACTGATGTTAAAAGAGAGCCATATAACAGCTGCAACAAGATGGGCTAGATCAGGACTATAGTTGCAAAAAGGGCCTAGTCCACTACGGGCTTTTTGAAACTTACTATTTACTAGGTACTTAGAATAGTACTTAGTAGAGCTTTGTTCGGCTTAGGCTCTGGCGTGGGCTCCATTAATATTACTACTGTGATTGAAAACAAAACGATACACTTCAATTTTTTCCAGTCTGGCTAGGTCTTCAGCTGAAGCATAGACCGTGGTAACACTTGAACTAATTGACCAATCCCTTTTGTTAAATTTGTGTTAAAATGGATGGCTAAGATATCCAAATAAAGGGATTCTCCTTTTCTTATGCATTCCTTCTGCTGTTTATAAGTTCCTTTAAATACACATTTCTGCTTCTTCTTTTTACGAGGAACAGTTTCATGTATCTTGTCACAGCATTGAAAAAGCATCAAACTCTTTTATAATAAAACAAAACAAAATGACCCCCCCCCCCCAAAAAAAAAAAACAAAATTTTTTTTTAATAATAATAAAATGACAGCCAGGGTATGCCCTTAATTTTTGTCAGTAACTAGCCAGCAGGACCAGGTCATTTCAAGAGTCAGGGCGCCAGCTTTTTCACCTTTCCATAAATAATTCATAGCAGTAGGGATGCTTTTCAATGCCAAACTAGCCAGCCGGACTACTTGGTGAGAATTTTGAGTGGTCCTCAGGTGTTTTTAAACTAGCATTTAGCCAGCGGAACAGTGTACGGGAGAACTTGTGGAGAATGCCGACAACAAATTGGGGATTGTCAATGTCATGAAAAATAGCCAGTTAAGAACTAGGCAAAAATTACAGGTTTCTGGGCTCACAGACCAGTATTGTTTTCACAAGACCAGACCTTGAATGAGCCCCCCCCCCCCAAAAAAAAAAAACACAAACAAACAAACTACACAGTTTAGCATTTGAACTGTTTTAAGTTGAACAAGCACTATGAGAAGATTTATGTTAATGGGTAAGTACACTTCAATACTGAACAGAATTTAAAGATATTTAATTTTATCCGAGTGAAAGTCAACATTTAAACAAAAGCAAAAGACCGCCGGACTTGTCCAGTTATGAGTTTACCGGCCCGAGTCTAAAATCACTTGCCTCGGGCCTGTGATCCAGTGTAAATTTTCGAGCCCTGGAGTGGATTTAAGAAGAAGCAGTAGAATGGAAGATAAACACTTTGGTCTCAGTGACCAATGAGTGTGTGATTCTTAGGCTATGGTCAGACACAGAGACTCGGCTCTTTATAACTGCTTGACCGATGTACAAACTATAATAACATGTACTAGATACGTGTACATGTAAATACTACGACAGAGAGAGCAGTCCTTACAATACATTATGGAGGTCTTCTAAGTTTTGTAGAAGATGTAAAGTGTTTTGATGCTAATCAGGTATTTAATCAAGAAAATGAAATTACTATATTTTTTTAATATTTGTTTACAGATCAAAGAGCAGAAGGAAAACAAAGAAGTACGGAGTTTTGGCTACTCATGGATCGGAAGTGGAGTTGAGACCTCTTGAACAAGATGATGACGATGAAGACATGACTGTATTTGATGCTAACTCACACTAGATTCTGGCTTTGGGTTGATTATAAACAGGTAATTTAAGAGTAGACAACAAGGGTCCCTTATAACAGAATACTAAGTTTGTGGGCCAGACATGCACTTTAACCAGTCCCTTCCGTTCAACTTTTCATTTGCTGTGGTTTTGAATGATAGATTAACTATGCCAGCCTGCAATATGATCATATCATGCCGTGAATGCATCTACACATACATAGTACACTGTCAACCCTCCTACTGTTTGACCATTGAATGATAGATACATTTTCCCCTATGTCAAACTGCATTATGATACTGTGTGGTGAATGCATGTACACATATTCACAGTTGGTTCTGTGCACAGTTGCGCCACCATATTATACATTTTATCAAGAAAATGTTATCAAGAGTACATGTAGGAGGGTTAAAGGCACAGACCACGTTTGGTAATTGGAGCCTACTGATTGCGTTAATCCTATAGAAATGTAGGTACATACAATAAAACCAACCTGTGAAAATATCACTTCAAAAGGCGGTCACGTTTTTGAGATATCACCAAAGAACCAGGGCGAATATTTCCACGCGAGAAGAATATTCCCCATAGGAACCCATAGGAATACACAGTCTCAGATTCAAATTTTGGTTAATAAAAAGTGATATATTTTCCATAACCGTAGTACTTCGAAGTTAAAAGCTTCTCAAAATTCATTATACTACCCAAGGCTGCTGTACTTCTTACCAAGTAAGTATTTATTGCCATTTATTTTCAGAGTCATTACCAAACGTGTACTGTGCCTTTAAGGAAGTAAATTTAATGGTATATGAAGTCTGAGTAAAACTCAACTTCACGTGTGAGGTCTCAAAATCGAAAGCACACAACTTCGTGTGACAAGGGTGGTTTTTCTTCCATTATTATCTTGCAAATTCGACGACCAATTGAGTTAAATTTTCACAGGTTTGTTTTTTTGTGCATATGTTGAGATACACCAAGTGAGAAGACTGGTCTTTGACAATTACCAAAGGTGTCCAGTGTCTTTACATGTGTAACTGGTGTATATTTTACAGGTTTCCTTTCAACATTGTAGTTTGCATCTGGGACAAATTAGAAGTATGAATAATCAGTGGTTTACATGTAGCGATGGCAAGCAATGATTTAACCAGCCGGACTAGTTGGACAGATATTTGACTGGTCCTCGGAATCCGAGGACCAGTCAAATAAATCGGAATAAACATCGAGGCACAAGCTTGTAGAGATCGCAACGTTCAATCGTTGAGGTAGAAACCACAAACTAATTGTGTCGGAACCAGTGATAAAAAGTACACTAAAATGTAAGCCGTTCCGTTTTCATGGAATATCCATACAGTCATGTCTTGTTTGTTAGATTTATTGCCCATGTCCTCCCCCTGCATGCGGTAAAAAAAACCTTTTCCGTGTTCACAATTTTTTCAAGATATATCGACATATCGGCGATATTTACCGCACGATATATCGCCAGTCAAAATTTACGAAATCGTCCAGGGCTACCTCGGATGTATCAAAGGTATTATACAGGATTGGTAAGGATACAAAGCATCATTGTTTAATTTTAGTCTGAAAGCTCACTGATTATGAAGTTCACACTAAATGCAAATTTTCTGTGAAATATTTCCCTCTGAAATAAAGTCATTGAGAAAACTGTAGGCCTGTCTGAAAACCTAAAAAAAATGCAACAGCTGATTTTGGCTGTTACAACCAAAATTAAGGACAATGTACATATGCTGAAAACTGTGCATGGTTTTTTTAAACTATTTTCTCCTGACTCACACAACAGATTAGGCCAAAATTTTCACAGGTTCGTTATTTCTTGGTTGTCCACACAAAACATGAAATATGTCTACGACTATTTTGTCAGTTCTACCAATCCTGTATTTAACTGGCATTCGGCCAGTAGGCCATGGGGAATCGCTGAGGGTGCCTTTGAATTGGCTATTTAGGCTGAGGGTCAATAGTAGGAGCTGAGGAACTTTGATTTAAAATCACACACAAAAATCATAAACTGTATTGTGTTGTTTTGTTTTTAAGATTCTGCGAGCTTCTACAAACTCTGACTTTTTCATCTTGCACCTGATGGATGTAGCTTATCTTGTCAACATGCTACTGGAGTAAACATTCGTGAACAACTAAGACAGGAAGTACAGAATCTGTTTTTAATTACCCCCCCCCCTTCCCACACTCTCTGCTGGAAAAAGCCACAATCTTCTAAAATCAACCTATAACAGTTTATGTAGGATCCTACTGCCTCAGTTCTTCAAAATCAATCGATATGAGTTAATGTAGGATGCCTACTGTCTCATTCTTCAAAAATCAACCGAAAATAGTTTATGAAGGATCCTAAGTCTTATAATCAACTGATATGAGTTTATGTAGGACCCTTAATGCATCAATCCTAATGTCAACAATTTGAGTTTATGTAGGATCCCTACTGCCTCAGTTCTAAAATCAATTGATATGAGTTTATGTAGGATCCTTAATGCCTCAATCCTAGTGTCAACAATTTGAGTTAATGTAGGGTGCCTACTGCCTCAACTCTTCAAAATCAACCGATGTGAGTTCATGTAGGATCCCTACTGCCTCAATCCTAAAATCAATTGATATGAGCTTATGTAGGATGCCTACTGCCCCAATCCTAAAATCAATTGATATGAGCTTATGTAGGATCCCTTATCCCTACTGCCTCAATCCTAAAATCAATTGATATGAGCTTGTAGGGTGCCTACTGCCTCAATCCATGCTCAATCCTATTAAACAACCAATATGAGCTTATGTAGGGTGCCTACTGCCTCAATCCATGTTCAATCCTATTAAACAACCAATATGAGCTTATGTAGGGTGTCTATTGCCTCAATCCTCTAAAATCAACAATAGGCCAATGAGTATAGTACATGTAGAATCTACAATGCCTCAATCCTAAAATCAATTTTTACATGCAACTCCGAGACAACCAACTGCATGTGAAAGGGATGCTATGATAGCACAGGGAGTGAGTTTTCACAACAGTTTCTTACTACCCCTAAAATGAATACTGTTCAAATGTGCATGCTTTTTCTTCTTTGAGATTGCCTGGAACTGGTTACCTTTTGTATTGCCTCTTGTTACATTGGGGAAAGGCAATTAAAAGCAATTTTATGCACCAATGGTTCCTGAAGACGATCAGAGCATACTGATCGAAACGTTGAGTCATTAACTACGGGTTCTTTTCAGAACCAACAGTTACTCAAGAGAGAATTTAACATGGTGTTACCGCAAATCTCTTAGTTATACTCCCACCATGCAAAGCTTCAAATCCTACTTAATAGTTCCATCGATGGGTACATTTTAGGGAGACTCGGGCCTGACAGACTCTTGGCCTAAAGGCACTGCAGTTTTTACTTAGTAAACAGGTAAAGGGCACGGTCTAGTAGTGCACCGAACTCAAGTTCTGGTGTTGTCAGAGCGGGTTCTGGGCCAATTTCACAAAGAGTTATTTAAGATTGATCTTAACTGTGTATCACTCTTAAAAAAATTCTGAAAAGAAGCATTATTCTTGGGAATCGTGATAATCTGTTTAGGCGGTGTTAGGAGGATGCTTTTTAAATGACATGTACATGTAGTGTAAACATTTGACATTAACCATTTATTCACGGGGAGACCTTTGGGAACCCAAGGTGGCAGCAGACTTACTTGGTTAACCCATTGCTCTTGAAATTGTGTGCATGTTGAGCGTTATGCAAACAATGGACGAAAGACCTTTCCCATGAAATATGTAAGTTGCATATTGTGTGTGCTCACCATTACTACTGGGTTCAACTGCATAGAGCTGCTTAAGCACATAAAGTAGCTAAGCACAACCAAATTATGCTCACTAATTTAAGGTGACCAGCTTAAATACCTTGTCACATGTACAATCTGTGACTGGTATCTTGCTTATTTTTGCTGAGCAGAACATTTTTAAGCAACTTTTTCTGCTTAAGCATCTCTATGAAATTGCGCCCAGGGTGGGCAAAGTGAGGGAATATCGCGCTTTTTTGTATGTTTTTTTTTTTTGGGGGGGGGATTGGGGGGGGGGTTGCATATGCGTTTGTGTGTCTGCCTAGTGCACGACTCTATGGCGTTTGCCAACCAATAGTATATGCATGCATGAATGTATGTGGTATGTCTGCTGACACCTTGAGTCCAGAGTCTATATTCAATAGTGTGGTTACACACAATTTACATTCTCTTGTAGAGTTTTAACATTTATGATCAGATTGATTAATGCTTATTTGCTTACTACATATACCTCTAAATGTACATTTTACACTGGTGCAGACATGAATTAACATTTTATGATTTGTTTGATCAGTAAAAAACAAATATGGATCCAGCTTTTTGGGTGCTGAATATGTAAATAGAAACCGTTGATCGTTAACACAATGTTTGACATTATTTTTTAGTTGTCCTGAGGTACAGATTGTGTACATTTTAACAATCAAACAGTAAGGTTCATGTAGGTACTGTACATTGGATGATCCACATACCCATGGTAGCTGAATCACCAGCTGAATCAACAGTTGAGAGCAAAGCTAGAGTGCTGAAGGCGCACGATGGAGAACTGGACCTCTTTCTACTGTTGGAACTTGAAATACGCATGGGTGCCATTTCAGCGAGCAAATGGTTTGTTATATAATTGATAGCAGTGGTCATTGTCTGCATTGATTTATTGATGCATCAAAAGAGTTGCTTGCTGAAATGGCGTCCGGTGAGTATTTCTCATTGCAGCCTGAGTTTCCCATCTTGCCCTGAAAGCACTCTATAATCTTTGGTTGAGAGTCGGGCTGGTGTACATCTGATGATGTGGGAACTAGTAATAACTTCTCATAAAATGAGTTATTACAAATAACTAAGTAATTGTCTTTTAGCGGAAGATAGTCGTGTTTACATGAGGAAACTGCCTATCAGCCCACCCACCCAGTTCAAAAAGAAGAAGAAGAAGAAAAAGACAATTATTTGAAGAAAATGTTTTATATAAAAAATGGAAAAGATAATCGTTTATTATAAAACCTTTACAAGTTAGTTTAATATCGTGTACAAGTTTACAAGTTGACGTGCATTTTTTACAAGTTGATGTCTAAATTTAGAGACAAACTGAAATTTAAGTGAATTTCCATGTACACTTCACCAAAATAATGGTAATTTTCATCACTTTACGAAGCTTGTGTAAAACACCCTCTACTTTTTGATAAAAAATATGAGCGCAGGGACTTTAATCCGGAGGTCACAGGTTCAAATCCCATTCAAGTAAGTTTTTCTTTGTTCGCCCCAAAATTAAAAAAAATACTTATGTTGAGACTTTCTTCAGTTTATAAGCTGCAACCAGTTAATGTTTCTTTATGTAATTGATTACTTGTTGACATGTTCATAAATTCTCATTATTATTTGTTTTTATTTAAATTTTAAATTGCCTCAGTTGGTATTGTATGTACGATGTGATTTGTAAATAGTAAACAAATGATTAATATATTACCACAACAAAAAGTTAGTATGCACGATAGATATTTAAAAACAACAATGGCCCAATTCCATAAATTGCTTAGCACAGAAAAAAAAACCTTACTTAGCAGAAACAGGTTACCAGCCAAAATACATTGTAGTATGCGTGACTGGTTCCCTGTTAATTCTTGCTCAGCAGAGAAATTGGTTGAGCACCATTTTCTGCCTCACAGCTTTATGGAGTTAGGCCCATCACGCCGTGTACATTATAACAAGTATTAGAACGAATAACTAACCTACTTTAGTTTTTGCCAATCGATACAAAAACAAATGCCTTCCATTGTACATAGTTAAAGTTTCCAATCACTTTTTGACCTTTTCGAAATATCCTTATGTTACAATCTGACAATATTTCTTCAATTTTATATAAACGGAATCTTTTTAAAACACTGGGAATAATGTTGTCATACGATGGCTCAAACATAATTTGAAAGGGGTTTGTACAAGGAAAGGCTATTCCAAATCAACCCCAAGTCTTGGTAGGTCAAAATTTGGCGGGAAAAATTATCACCGAAAATGTTCAAATGTTTAAATGCCAGTCATACACATGATGTTACAGACCTTTTGTGCACGTGACGTCAATCGAGCAGGGGCGCCCTCGGCTATAGAGGTCAAAGAAGAAATCTACATAGCTGTGCGTTTTGTCATGGTTACATCATCGTTTTACCTCTAAGATGGCGGCTTGATGACGGCAATGCATAAGTTCTATAAGTAACCAGGTTGCCATTTGCATAATGAGACATGTTGTTACCTAATGTTTGTATATGTATCGTCAGTATTAACAACTGAACTGAATTTGTGTTTACACTGACAGTAAATGTAATATAATTTAGTATAACATACAGCTAGAGGCTACCCATGTACAAATGCTTGGCAAAAAACAGTAATCATTTAATCGGTGTTTCTGATCCTAAGTAGTAAATCTGCTATAGATAGTAATGTCATACCGTACATCCGTTTTATATGCAATATTTGATAAAATATCAAATCTGTAATTTCACTCAATTCCATTTTGCAGAAAAAAAATCTTACTTCATAGAAACTTAATTTTGGGTCGGTAGCTTCTGTACATAAGTCTAGTAAAGCACTTTCAACAATGAACAATGTTAACTTTGTCAAATCTTTCCTTGAGGTTCTTTCTTACCCCTGCCCCCCCCCCGCCCCTGCGTTTGGCCATCGAAAGGGCCTCCCTATATATACAGTAAACACTGAAGTTGGATCGATCCCAACTATAGTTGAGATGTTTCTAAAGTTTTGACGGAACAAACCTTGGACTCATTTGGTCATCTAAGTTGCAAGACTATGAAGGAAAACAAACCACTCTTGTTGCATAGAATTGTGTGCTTTCATATGCCTGGGAAAAGCTTCATGTCTGAAGCCTTTCTCAGATTCAAATTGTTGGGTGAAAACTATACCCCTTTCTCTAAAACTACATAACTTTAAAGGGGGTCGTTTCTAACAATGCTTTATGCAATATCAACGGCTCCCCAGTGCTTTCTACCGAGTAGTTTTTATGGTCGTTAACTTGTGGAGTAATTACAAAAAGTAGGCTACACCATGCCTTTAAAAATTGTTAAAATTACGTAATCTAGTATCGTTCAATTGAATCAACTTGACCGAAAAGATCACCGTATTATACACTTTCATGAGAACTATCCAAAGAATGAACAATATTCCTGGAATGCAAGAAAACTTTATTTTCCCCCGAAGATAATTCTGAGAAGGCCCCTGATGAAAGACCCCTCATCCAAAGTATAAACCTTAACACAGGACTGTTTACAAGGGTTGCCATAGGGCACTAACAGTGTCTGATTTTATAGAGCTATACTTAAGCAGAAAATAAGCAGGATACCAGTCACAGATGCTACATGTGAACAATGTTGGCGGGCAGTCTTATTTTGGTAAGCATAAATCAAGTGCTCCTGGTTTAAAGGGAAGGTACACGATTGGTAATCACTCTAAAAATTTAAGCCAATAAAAACGTACTTGGTTAGAAGTACCGCAACTTTCGATAGTATAAAGCATTTTGAGAAATATTTCAATTCAAAACAATGTGGATATGAAAAAAGATGCCAGTTTTTATCCCCCAAAATTTGAATCTGAAAAACGTTTCGATTGTGTATTTCTATTAGGGATTACTCTTAACTGACTGCACTACAATAGTTTACTGAATATGTAGTTTATTGTTTACAACATTCTTGTGAGCAATTCACCAAAGGGTGCCACGCGGAGATAATCAAAAGATAAAGAAGAAACGCCACTTTTCGACCTCCATACTGTATAGGTTCAAGTGAACAAGTGAAACCTGCTTTCCTCGAAACTGAAAAGTAAAGAAGCAGAAAAATGAATACTACGAAATTGTTGGAAAATGCATGAGAAAACAACGTTCAATCAATTTTTTCCATAATTTAGAAAGCTGAAAAGCAGATGTCCACTTTCCGACCTCCATAGATTACGATTATCGCAACTATACAAGCAGAAGTCCGCTTTTGTGCCGCTGTGTGACAAAACGTCCAATCTGCTTTGCGGCTATAGCAGAAAAGTAGAAAAACAGAATTATCTAAAACGTTCAACCTGCTTTTCTGCTTCTAGGAAACCAACAAGAAAATGTCCTCTTTTCGTCCGTAAGTGTAGGTGAATAAGTGAAACCTGCTTTCCTCGAAACTGAAGAGTAAACAAGTAGAAAAATAAATACTACGAAAATGTTTAACCTACTTTTTTAAGAGGAAGGAAAGCAGAAAAGTTGAAAATGCACCAGAAAACAACGTTCCATCTGGTTTTTCATAATTTAGAAAGCTGAAAAGCAGATGTCCACTTTTCGACCTCCATACCGTATAGGTGCATGTGAATTAAGTGAAACCTACTTTCCTCGAAACTGAAAAGTAAAGAAGTAGAAAAATGAATACTACGAAATTGTGGGGAAATGCACCAGAAAACAACGTTTTCATAATTTAGAAAGCTAAAATACAGATGTCCACTTTTCGACCTCTATAGATTACGATTATTGCAACTATAAAAGCAGATGTCCGCTTTTGTGCCGCTGTTTGACAACACGTCAAATATGCTTTGCGGTTATAGCAGAAAAGTTCAACCTACTTTTCTGCTCCTAGGAAACCAAAAAGAAAATGTCCACTTTTCGACCGTAAGTGCAGGTGAATAATTGTTTAACCTATATTTTAGAAGGAAAGAAAGCATACAGAAAGGTCGGACCAGAAAACAACGTTCAATCTGTTTTTTTTTTTCACAATTTAGAAAGCTGAAAAACAGATGTCCACTTTTTGACCTCCATATTCCGAATCTTGTACCGCTCGGCCGTATTTTACTCTCTCAATTGTGGCTAGCTACTCAACCTCCCCTCTAGTCTTGTAGGTAGGTTGGTGATTAGCATAAAGTATACCGTGTATAATGGAAGCTGCTGTGTAGTGCCTGCCTAAAAGTAAAGTCAAATCGCTGATATATGTACACACCTACAAGTACATTCATACAATTTTTTTTCTGGACAAGACATCGTGTATGGAATCTCGATCCTCCGAAGGGACAGAATACAGTTTGACAGATTGCTAGATAGATGTGCCTGCTGGTTGAGAACTCCAGACCGGTTCTGTCTCTGAGCTATTTTCACGTTGGTTTCTTGCAGTAGCTGACAGCAAACTATAATGTTCATAGCACTATGGAGGAATGACTTTTCCTTTAGCCATGCACGTAGCTTTCTCACACGGATTCTGATGGAAATGTCTAGTGGTGTATCTTGCAAAGTGCGTACTCGTTTCAACAACAAAATCGCGCTGTCTTCGAAACCAATTATAGCATGTGCAGCTATCTTCGCCAAGACCGGTTGAAAACTCGAAGTCATCGCTGTCCTTTTATACTGAACGCACAGAAGCACTTGTCAGCGAGAAGCATGCAAACAAATCGCTTGTCAAGTTTACACACACCTTGTTAAGTAACATCACGCTACCTGTAGCCGTGCGATTTCAGATTACGGCACCCTACACATTGTCTTGGCACACACACTGATGTAGACAAAATAGACTGATAACAAGGTGTGTGTTTATCACGTATTGTATGCCACCTGTTATCCCCAAATATATGGCAGGCAATTGAAATGATAATAGACATTGACTACTTTGGAAGTCACTTGTGCGTGGTCACGTGCAATATAAGTCGTGATCTCAGCGATACGAGGGAGAGAGGGCGTATCATCACGAGTTTGCGCCGATATCACGGTGTGTTACGGGCGGCAACCTAAACACAAGTGCGCTGGGACAGAATTTCAATCGATTCATTTCTTCTCATTGAGGTGAGCTCGTCCGAACCTTTTTACCGGAATAACCATGAAGTTGCGTAACTTTATTTTGATATCCTTCGTCGAATTGGTGCTGATTCTTCACGGTGAGTATTTCCCCCAATTTTCCATGTATTTGGAGGTGTGTAGCTTTTTTTAAATCAAGAAGTGGTGTTGACTTGTGTGTACACTCACGCGAAAAGTGTTATTGGGTCATCGTCTTTGTTCTAGTGATGAGATTTTAAGCCATTAAGGTAATTCTATACCTCCATGTTGAAACATAATAAATTGTCTTGCAAAAACTTAAACATTGAAAATTGTCAGAGATCTTTTTACTTATCAAGTAATTAACCACGAAAGAAACTGACTGGGTAAATTTTTAGTTAAATTGGGGCTGAACAATAAAAATTGACCAGCTCAGTTTGGCACTGGGTGCCGGCACGTTAATCCGGAGGTTGCAGGCTCAAATTATTCTTCTAGTTCAGTCCCAAATTAGATTTGTAACTTAGCTATGATTGACAAAGCTTTTGAAATGTTTTAAAGGCCCTGTACACTATTGGTAAGATCGAAAAACAATGTTCACAGATTCACACATAACTTACATGATTTAAAGTAAGTAATGGTAAAAAGGGTTCCTTAAAATATTTCTGCCTAAAATGCTGTCGTTTCTGAGAAACGAGTAAAACAATAGTAATTATCGCGCGCGATAATTTGAAAAAACAGAAAACACATAAGATCTCTTTTCACTATTTTCTCGTGAACTCGATGACCAATTGAGCTCAAACTTTCACAGGTTTGTTTGTTCATGCATATGTTGAATCACACAAAATGTGGACACTGATTTTGAGCTGTTACCAAAAGTGTACAATACCTTTAAAATCCGAATGAACAATATGCACTATTCTAAAGCTCAGCCACATAATTGTATCTTTTGGGTTGGTAGCAGTTTGCACCAGCTAATATACGGTATCATTTTTCAAATTTATTATCAAGTGCAAATTTGTCACAGGGAATGATACGGACGAAAGTGAACAAAAAACTCACATTATTTTCCGCTCTCTAATCGATTTCTTCTTCCTATTTTGCAAAATGGAACATTGAAAATCGATGAAACAACAACCGTGACCAATTTGAATATCAAATGTTGAGGCATTTTCTTTAAAACGTTATAACTACATAATGTTTAAGTTTCCACATAATGCTGGTGAGGTGGTGGTTATTGGAAGAAAAAAAAACTTTCCCAATTTGATATTCTTGTTACTAAAAATGTTGTTTTTAAGTTGTGGTTTCCTTCGAAAACAGTTTATTTTATTCTATTTATTTTATGTTGTTCTAAATCTTCGGACAATAAAGTCATCTCTAGGAGGAGTCGTCCAGCCATGGAAGTAGAAACATTTCTACCTCCACGGTCCATGGAAGTACAAAAGTATTATCAAAAAAAGTTATCAACGGGTAATAGGCCTATGTCTTCCATAAGCCTCTGGTCATATAAAACAAAGGTTAAAAGAATCATTTAAATCAGATTTAAAAGCAATCAACAAAACCACAAGTATAAATAACCACTAAATAAAAATGTTCTTTACTTCGACGTTTAAATATACAAACGATTAAATAGTTATTGTATACTGTCACTGTAGACTTGTGGACAAGTCGTTAAAAAGTTTTGTCGCGTTGATAGCGTAACTGCTTTCCTGTGATTCTCGCGATAATGGGTGCTGTTCTCGCGGGACTGCTGGTTCCTTTGAGAAAACTGCTCTCTCGACTACTGCCCCACTAGTCGGGAGCCAGCAGTCTCGCAAGAGAGCAGCAGTCTCGCGAGAGTCGCGCGGGTGAGCCGTTTATACGCTATTGTTACCGCTGCAAACATTTAAGCGACATGTCCGCAAGTCTATAAAATAAAAATGAGACGCCTTAAAAACATGCTCTGATTATGTATTGCTGTCCGTACATTAGAAAACTTGTATGCAACAAATAAAAGATCGTTTATGGCTATGAAACCACATCTTTACTACCTTTATGCAAGAAAGAAAGAAACAGTTAGTTAAAGTCAACTAAATAAGGGCATAAAGGCTATTGTCACACGAGACAATTTACAGGCAACCGGTTCAAGGCAATCTCCATATACAAAAAAGAAATCGCAATTCAGTTTTCTTATTATTTTCTTGGGGGATAGTGAGTTACAGCTCGCAGAATGTCTCTTGTACTGCCGCAGTGGTCCTTTTGGATACAGTGCAATTGGTTACCTCCATCAAGTTGCCCGTAAAATTGCCCAGTGTGATATGGCCTTATTATATGGGATAGTGAGTTACAGCTCGAAGAATGTCTCTTGTACTGCCGTAGTGGTCCTTTTGGATACAGTGCAATATTGGTTACCTCCACCAAGTTTCCCGTAAAATTGCCCAAGTGTGATATGGCCCTTATTAGTACACATTTTATATATAGCACCAAATCCGTGAAATTGACTCTCAATAATTATATGAAGGCGCTTTTACACTCAGTAAAAATAAACAAACGCCCAACTAAAAATCCTAAACACCTACTAAAAAAAAGCTACAAGAAAATTAAGGCTCTACCGTATTTAGGTTATCGCCTTTTGGGTTATCGCCAAGCAGTGGTCAGATAGGCGCACCATTGTTTAGATTTGTAGTTTGTTTATGACTGAGTTATGACATCGGACCCTGAAACGCCACCTCTTTGTAACATTCTGTCTTAGAAGGGGTATGATTGGTGTAAATATAGCGATCATAAACAACGTTAAATTTGATTGATTTTCACCAAATGACACTGAAATCATATTTTTCATAAGTTGACACTTTAAATTTAAAGGAACTAATAGATATGTATATATACGAAAACCTCTGGTAACAATGAAATGTTGTGTAAAAGAATGGCCATTTAGAGTAGCAGACCCAAATCAATTAAAGTCATGGTGTAACAATTGGACAAGTTAGTTCACTCAATTCCACAGTTGTTCAACCAAGACATATTATAACAAATTTCGTTTTGAAATCGAAGTAATAAGCAACTTTTATGAGGGGGTGGGGTGGGGTGGGGTGAGCCGGTTGTGTCTTCAGACGCTATACTCTTGACTTTGACATTCTCGGATGGAAACTATAATTTTATTATTAAACAAAATTCTGGTAATAAATGAAACCAATGATGCCTCATAAGTGAACGTATAGCTCGCAAGCCTGAGGAAACCTGCATGTCAACAATGTTGTTTGCTGTGTGAACCAGAAACACCATAGGCTTAACCCCTACTCTTCCACGATAAGTGTTCTTGGTTCTTTTATATGCACTACCCGATCCATCCAAAGACAAATGTTATTATGGTGAAGTATCTTGCTCACCACGACCCAGACTCGAACCCACACTCTGCTGATCAGAAACACCAGGCCCCAAATTCAGAGCTGCTTAGGCACAAAATTATGCTTACTAGACTAAGGTTACCAGCCAAAATACAATGCCACATGTACAACTTGTGACTGGTATCCTGCTTATTTTCGCTTAGCAGCAAATTGTTAAGCACTTTCTGCTCAAGCAGGTTCTATAAAAAGTGGCCCTAGAGCTTGAAAGTCCAGTGCTCGTTAAACCGCTCGGCCATGGCACCAGTGAACCAGTGAGCTTTCAGATTGAAGGTTGATCCCCCACCCCCACACCTCGATAATGTATGTGTCTTTAAAATTTGTAGGAGCACAAGCACAGATAATAGACTGCGACTTTGAGGACGATGCTGATCCAATGTGCGGGTTTTACAACGTAGCCACCGATGATGCTGACTACAAGAGATCAACCGGCAGCGACTCCGGCTTTCAAGACGCATCTCCTCTCTTTGACCACACCTACATGAACGACACAGGTAAATTAATAGGCCAATCACCGGCGTCCAATTTGAAGCAGAACATATTATTGCTGCCAAACGAATTTGCTATTATTAAGCAACATTGGACAGAGGTCCAGTCATTGGTACATAGGCTGATGGTATACTGAAACAACTTTCCTTTGCTCATCGGAAAAAAAATTCTCAGTGAAAGCTTTCAGAAATTTAGTCCACGATTTCAAAGACGCGAATGCCTCCCTCTCAAAACATGGAGCAAGCTTAAACATTCACCAACATGGAAAGAGCTGACAAAATAGTCTCAGACAGTGTTCATGTTTTTTACATGAAATAGCAAACCTGTGAAAGATTTGGGCTTAATCCGTTGTGTGAGTCGGGAGAAAATGGTGAACGTAGCCTAAACACAATGTCCTTGATTTTTTGGGTTGTCACAACCGAAATCAGCTGTTGCGTTTTTGTTAAGTTTTTCAGAGTTTTCAGAGTTTTCCGAGACAGTTTTCTCGAATACGACTATTATTTCAGAGGGAAATGTTTCACAGAAAAAAAAAACGGTTATAGTATGAACTGACCAGTAGTCAATTCAATTCTGGGTACAAAAACCGGTCGGGAGAGGTAACAAAAAAGACTAAAAAGTAAAATGAGACAACAAAAGTAAGTCCTTGATTTACCAGGTCGATTAACATGATTGGTGTGTTTAGGGAATTGTTCGTGACAAGATTTGCTTCAACCAACAGGCACTTTTACATCCCCGAGCCCCGATCATTCTGCCATCCGGAAACCAACAGTACAAATCTTTGTCTCATTAAAAAAATGTAGCCCGCCAGTGTTTAATGTTTAGATTCAAATACAAATCTCTATTGTTAATAGAGATATCTCTATTATTAATTGAGATATCTCTATTAATAGAGATATCACTATTTGGGATTAAATGTTAAGAATGCACTCCATATTTTGCCTTAATACGGCTCTTGGATTTGTTCCTCTTTCGGGTTAAAAAAAACCCAACAACCTCGAAAAGATTTCCAGTAAGAAAAAAAAAATCATTTACGTAAAATGCGATCTGATAACAAGAACTTTATTATGTGTGTTTTTTGGTGCGCTTAGTATGTCTCCAGCAATGTAAAGGTTGATAAAAAAAAAACCTCAAGGTTGTTATTCTCTTTTGTGCCAAGTTTTATTCTATTTGTGTTAATCTTTTATGGGCATGCAATTGGATGGTTTATGCCCAGTTTATGTTTGAATTGACCACTGCATTGGAGCATCATTGCCGACTGTCGAATACGTGCTTGATTGGTTGTAAATTTATGGCTATTACTTTTGAGAATCGATGAGACTATTAAAGAGGGATGCAACCCTCCCCTCCCCCCACTTGAGGAGAAAAAAAAACCTCAGCTGCTTGAACTTTGGACCACTTGTAATAGTTGTTTAATGCTGAGCCTCCTCCGTGAATAGAGATCAAGATGAGAGTGTTTGAATCCGGCTTGTTCTTCAATATTTGTTCGTTTTAATCAACAATGCCCCCGAACAAGGCTATCTCCCCATTATTATTTGCTAGACTAGATCCGCTGCAAACCAAATCGTCAAGTGGGTTATTGGCGACCCGAAATGACCCCTTTCCAGGGTCAGGGGTACCGGGTCGAGGGTCAGGAAAAGGGTCATTTTATGGGACCCTTTTCGAGTCAGTATCCTCACGGTGAGGAACATTACAGAATTGGTAAGAACAAAAATTGTAAAATGTAATTTTGATCACAGATTTACATGAAACTTACACGGTCTAATGATGATGATAGTAGAAACATCCCTTGAAATATTTCTGTCTGAAATGCCATATTTGATGAGAAATGAATAAACTAATTTCCGATTGGAGTTTATTGCTCAGTGAGCGTTTTATTCATTTGTTAAATCTATATGACTTCTTGCAAATGTGTAATCGGGTTTTCACTATTTTCTCGTGACCCAGATGGCCGATCGATCTCAAACTTATACAGGTTTGTCAGTTTATGTATATGGTGGATTACATAAAGTGCTTACACTGCCAGCAACTGTTTTGTTAGCAAAAACAATTCTGTAATGTTCCTTTAACGGCTATCCTCCATACTGAATGTTTTCCTTTTTGCAATGGAAACAACTGCACAGGTCATTTCTTGGACACGGATATTCGGGTGCTGGGACGATATACGGTGATAGCCACGGTCTTCTCTCCAACGGTGGCGGTGACATCCAACAAGATATGCCTGCAGTTTTACTATCACATGTATGGGTCTTCTCTGGACTCCTTGCATGTGTACAAGAAACAAGCCAGTGTGACCACCTCAGTATACAATGACACAGGGAATGTTGGAGACTTCTGGAAGTTCGGGGAGGTCACAGTTGACGCTCAAAGTGGTAGCATACAAGTATGTGGAGTACATAGCCCTGTGTTGGGCTTTTCAGATACAGAGTCCTAAATTATGAAGGTCCTTTTCTGGGGCGGAAACGTTTCGGAGCTCCATCATTCAAATCCCGTGAGAAGCTGTTCTCACCGCGGGTTAACATTCTATTGCAGCGTACATTTTGAGGCGGTGAGTTTTTGGACGTCAGATATTCCTCAGAAATCCGTCATTTTCGTGAACTTATTCAAGCTCTCAATGTCTAACATTCATTTTATAACGTTGAGAGCTGAATATTTCACGAAAATGACGGAGTTATGGAGATTATTTTTGACGTGCAAAACCCACTGCCATGGAATGTTAATCCGGTGAGATTAGTGGCTTCTTACGGGTAAGATTGGAATTATGAAGTTCTGAAAATGTTTACGCCCCAGAAACGGACCCTCATACCCAGGACGTCACGTTCGTATACGAAAGTAAAAGGCTGCCAGACAGAGAGAAAGAGTGCGTGTGTGTGTGAAATATTGTACAAATCGAACTTTTGAGGGCAGTATTGAGTAAATTCCATTTGAAGAAGTCCCATCTTGGGGGACATCTCTTCAATCTATAAGCAGCACATTTGGTTTCACATGAAACCGTTAAAAGTTAGCACAAATTTTGACTGTCCCAACCGCAAGATAAGTTCTTTATTTGGCATTATCAAAACATTTGACATTTGAAAATAATAATTAAGACATTCATCAGGCTCTGGTAATTTTGATGTTGTTGTTGTTTTTGTTTGTAGTTTTTTTTCGAGGCAACCATTAGTGCGGGCATACGAGGTGATATAGCGTTGGATGACATTAAGGTGACTCTTACCGAGTGTAGTTTAGGTGAGTACGTTTTTTTTTTCAATGGATTACATATGCTGCAGTTTGGTCGCATGGACTTATATGTAAATGTTCCGTCCAAACTTGAGAATCGTCCCAACTGTAGTTGGGACCGGTTCCTAGTTGAGTGTTAATACAGTTGGGACGGCCCAACTATAGATGGTTTCATGATAGTGATATTGTTAGATAACCAGGGAGAGATAACCACACTGACCAGTAGACTCAAAAGTAATGTTCCATCCCCTCCTATAGGCTTACACGGCAGTTTATGGCAAAACTTGAGGAAAAAACGAACACCCCCCCCAAAAAAAAGAAAGAAAGAAAGAAACAAACAAACAAACATGGAGATAAGAACATTTACCTCATGATGTTGTTCATGTGATGTGTTCTTGTACGTTCTAAAGTAAAGTGTATTTTTTTCTTCAAATAATCCGATTCTTTGCTGAATTAATTTCTATAAAGAACCCGTGAGCCCCTTTTTCAAGACTTCGCCTCTTTGTAAATTCATGATCATCACCCTTAGGGAAAGAATTACATAATAACTGGTCAACACATTTTTGTTGCGCTATCTTGCATTGTTTCTTTGCTATTCAGTGACGACACCGGGACCTCCAACAACACCCCGCCCCGCCCCCCTGGCGTCCTATGACTGCACCTTCGATGACCCGGGACAGACCGCGTGTTTTCCGAAGCAGAGTTCGCGAAACGACTTCGACTGGTTGGCCAAACAGCCCGGTATCCAACCGAACCCACAGTCACCCGTGTACGATCACACCACAGCGACTTCGGCTGGTGAGTACGAGACGAGGGCTTCAATCTCCGGGGATGTGGGGAACAAATCCCCATAGTTTTTGTTTTCGGGGGTCGCTCTCATTGGAACACACCCTCATTGACCCATTTTCCAAGCGGTAAAAAAATTACGGAAAGTGCCTAAAAACCAAGCTAAAAAAAGGAGAAGTTAAATCTTACTTCTCTTATAAGATGGTTCGGTTATTTACTATAATACGCCGCACACACAGATCCTTGTCATTTGATTGGTGACTAACGCGTCACGTGTCGTACTTTTTTTGCCACTTATACTACTTCGATACTCCAATAATTAAATATAGGAGTACTGTATTGATCACTATAGGACTCCTATAGGTATGCAGGTCATTGTGCCCAGAACACTTTTCGTTGACGAGTAAGAGATTTAACCCAGTGTTTCTGGTTCACATTATAGCAAGCACCATTGTCTACAGGTTTCCTCAGGCTTACGAGCTACAGTGATTAAGTTCACTCATGAGGCATCCTTGGTTTCATTACAAGAATAATAGTAGTAATAATGATTACAATAACTGTAATAATAATATTTAAAGTAATAATCACGTCATTTCCCCGATAATTACCAATTCACTACTTTGTTTCTGATAGTGATCCATTGCGTTTTAAATTAAGTCATTAACTTCATTTTGATTATTTTTTTCGACGGAAGGTGTATATATGTACGTACCCCAGGACGACACCCAGACCGAAGCCGAGGTGTTCGGGGCGATCCAAACTCCGCTCCTGCAGGCAATCTTCAAACCGTGGTGTATGGAATTTTATTACTACATGCAGGGGGATCAGGTGGGTACACTGGATGTGACCGCTGTGCGGGACGGGTTCCCCCCGCCCATCAGCATACCCTGGAATAAGACTGGAGCTCAGGACGGATATTGGAACAGAGGTTTGGTTGACATCTATCCAACATTTGCCAACTATCGGGTAATAATTTACACTTTTTACCACACCTGTTCATTTGGGAAGCATTCCCGTCCACCATCTTAACCCCTCATGAGTATGCAGCACCGGCAGCCACTTAATTGGCGCACATCATTGGTTGCTAATCATTCACATTAGTCTCAATGCGCTCGCAGGTACCCGTTTATTCCTCGGTGATGAGAAGCAATTATAGTTAAAGGTATTGTACACTTTTGGTAACAGCTCAAAATCAGTGTCCACATTTTGTGTGATTCAACATATGCATGAACAAACAAACCTGTGAAAGTTTGAGCTCAATTGGTCATCGAGGTCACGAGAAAATAGTGAAAAGAGATCTTATGTGTTTTCTGTTTTATCAAATTATCGCGCGCGATAATTACTATTGTTTTACTCGTTTCTCAGAAACGATAGCATTTTAGGCAGAAATATTTTAAGGAACCCTTTCTACCATTACTTTCTTTAAATCATGTAAGTTATGTGTGAATCTGTGAACATTTTGTTTTTCGATCTTACCAATAGTGTACAGGGCCTTTAAGTGTCTTGCCTCAGAACATAAGCGTCACGGCCGGGAGTCGAACCCACACAGTGGTGACTCAGCCATCAGAACATGAGTTCGATGTTCTTAAACTGCTCTGTCACGATAATCCAACATGCATTACAATCAAATCCCATTGTTTTTTCTTTTGACTTTTCAAAGTGCGCGAGAGTGGGTTTTCTGTTTTGAAAGATTGTTCCACTTACTCCATTTAATTGACCGTACATACATTTTTTACAGCATGTATTGGCCAAACAATTCCTGTTAAATAACGGCTACGGTCGCAAAAATCTACACTAACTTTGTACTGTCCGCATTCAAGTCCTATTGCACCAAATTTGTCTAAAATTTTAAAGCTATTCTGCAGGATAACAAAATGTTTGTTTTAAACATGGCTACGTTTTGCTAAACTAAACTGTCCAAGACACTTTTGGTTTATCGTTCTATTTGTGCTGAGTAGTTGTAAAATAATGATGTGCTATTGAGAATTCTGGAGTTTGTTTTGACGTACAAGTTATTTTGGGGCACAAAAGTTCACGTAAACTCGTAAATTCTGCTCATGCGTTCTTTCTAATTTTCCAAGAATGCCCGATCCTTTTTTGTTTTAGTTATATACATTTGGCTCGCTGTCTCTTTCAGGTTGCCTTCGAGGCCAGTCGAAAGAGGGGTTACAGAGGCAGCATTGCCGTGGATGACCTGAAGCTGATGGAGGGCCGCTGCCCTGCAGGTACGTACCAACGATGATTAGGCCTACAATGCCAGTTTTATTGTTTCAACTTCCCCTCCCCGACCCCCCCCCCCCAAAAAAAAAAAAAGATAAATAAAATATAAAAAAATAAAATAACAATAATAAACAAAAATCTGAGAATCCCCTCACAAAGTAAAAAAAAAAATAAATAAATAAATAACTGAGTACCGGTAAATATGATTTACACTGAGGATAGCAAGCAAACTCCTGTTTGATTTAACCATGATTTAACTTTGCGATCCACAGGCAATATTGTGTTTGGATGTTATGTTTATTTGCTCTCTTCCTGAATGGGGCGAAGTCGTAAACCAAAAAGCATGAGTTTGAAATAGCTGAAGAGGTCAGAATGTCGCTGTATGATATGATTTACTTTATTTGCCTTTGATTTATTCCTTGATTGCTCGGTTTAGGCCACCTACAAAAAATAAACGATAAGCGTTCCCGCCCGCTCACTTTTATTTTTTAGTATACGCATATTTTCACCCCTTTTTTCCTCATCAAATATTTTGAGGGAAAAAAACAACTGAAAAATTCGTCACAAATTTGTTTGTTAAGTGCAAAAAATACGACTGAACTTGTAGGCTAGCAAAATTACGCTGGTTCCCTACACCTTTGAAGGTAAGATGAGCCGTCTATGTAAAATTAGTGTGGCAGCCATTTAGGGAATAAAACATTTTGGGGAAAAAACAACTCAAAAATTCGTCACAAATTTGTTTGTTAAGTGCAAAGATACCACTGAACTTGTAGGCTAGCAAAATTACGCTGGTTCCTACACCTTGGAAGGTAAGATGAACCGTCTATGTAAAATTAGTGTGGCAGCCATTTAGAAAAGAAGAAGAAAAGGCCCCCCCCCCTCCTCTTTCAAAAAAAGAAAGACAAACAGCTAAACGTGTTATTTTTTTGTTTAGCCTTATGGCGGGAAAAAAGTGTCCATGAATTTTGAGAGGTGGTTAGGCACTAGTCTAGAATTTAGACAGGAATATTTATTATAATGTTATAGAAATATTGCTTTGATAAACAAAAAAACAAATGTTCCAGATCTTCCATTACATATTCGTTCATCAAGAAAACACCTTGAGAGGTGGTTAGGCACTAGTCTATAATTTAGACAAGAATATTTATTATAATGTTATAGAAATATTGCTTTGATATACAAAAAACCAATGTTTCAGATCTTCCATTACATATTCGTTCATCAAGAAAAACCACTTGAGAGGTGGTTAGGCACTAGTCTATAATTTAGACAAGAATATTTATTATAATGTTATAGAAATATTGCTTTGATATACAAAAAACCAATGTTTCACATCTTCCATTACATATTCGTTCATCAAGAAAACACCTTGATAATTAGCCCTAGCCTTTCACATTCGTAAATGACCACTATAAGCACAGAGGAATATACCTACATCGGGCTACGAGGTTATGCAACTAGCCTATGACAAAATTTATACATGGGCGTATGGTACCTCTTTGCTTGGGGTGGGGGGGGGGCAGAGTGGTTGAGTTGCCTGAAATTTTGCACAGATAAAAACACAAGTACCAGCTACTAATCTAGTACTGGGTAAAAAGGTATTTTTGCTTTCTCTGTCCATTTTATTTTCTTCTTGCTGTGCCCGAATTTCTCCTACTGTTTTGCCCGAATTGGGGAGGGCATTTGCAAACCTCGCCCCCGGGGTCGTAAGCATAATATGCATATGCATTTCAACTACCGTGTGTTTAGTGAGATTTTGGGAGAAGTGTTCGTGTTCAGAGGAACTTGGTTCAGAGGAACTAAGACTTTGTGGTAGAGCCTTGATGTTTTGAAGAGTATGCATTTTCTATTTGTCTTGAGAACGCAGAGCAGAGAAGACGAGCAGAGCAAACGAGCTGAGCTTGTTGTTCGATGCGTAGAACCCACTGTATCTCTCCAGTTTTACTGAGAATCAACACTTCTCCCAATTAATTTCGCAACACGCTTAACATTAAGCTTGGGACACCTGTCAAACCGCTGTCGTGTGAAAGGGGCTTTTGAGAGAATGTAATCACAATGGTTGCTACCAGTCAACCAAATCGGTTCTTATACACTCTATAACAACTCTCGGGTCAGAATCGACCTGGATTTCGGGTTCAAGAAAGCCATGACCCACTTCCGGGTTCAGGCTGACCCGGAAACTGGTTATAAAATGTGATTTTAACTCGGATTCGGTGTCAGTTTGACCCATCTCTGGGTCGTTTTGACACAGATTCCGGGTCTGCATACTGACCCGGAAATGGGTCATATGGCCCCACGGGACTCGGCGCCCGGGTCAGACTGACCCGGGAGCTTTTAGGGTGTACATCGTGTGTTTGATTGTTAATTGACTACTCTGTTCTCGGAAATCTGTCTGAAATTTTTCTCCACGACAGAGGAACTGAAATGTGACTTCGAGTACCTGGACATATGTCACTTTACCCAAGACCGTACAGATGACATGGATTGGTTACTAGGGAATGGGGATACAGGAAGTTACGGTACAGGTCCATCTAACGATCACACTTTTGGAAACAGCACGGGTAAGACCAACATATATTTACGTTTATACATTTATGTATGTTAAATTTATTTCAGGTCTTTGAAAAGTAAAACAAATATTGACTTTTAAAATAATCCAGGTCAAGACACGAAAAGAAAAAAAAACCTCCTGTCTTCATACATGTGTCAGACCCAATGAAATATACACCAACAAGAGATCAAAATATTACAATTCAAATAAAATAAATTAAACGTTGCATTTTCAAGGATTACAGTTTATATACAAACCTTGAGTGAAAAAGAAACGGGAAAAGCTGTTGGTGACGAAAGGAAAAGACCGCTAGAGTCAGACAAAAAACAAACAAACAGGCAAGTTTCCAGACGAAACAAGACAGTAAGATCAAGTACAGACATGGATCGCGATACTCAGAAACGGGTGTGAGAGTTTGTAGTGACATTCAAACCAAGGACTTACAACAAAATGGACAATAGGTGCACGTTTGCTATCACAAAGGAAAACAATGGTGTACACGTTTGTCAGGACAAAGAGTTGAACAAAGGAGGGTCCACGATTGAAGGTCATTACACTCTTGGGTGTGTGTGTGGGTAGGTATACACATTCAAACCGGGGACCTATAACAAAAGAGGACAATAGGGTCCCCGTTTGGGGAAGGGTCCCCGTTTGGGGAAAGGTCCCCAGTTGGAAAATGTGTTCAAAACCAATGAGAGCTGTTGCCAAAAAGTTAGAGTGTCTTCTTACACTACACCAATTCTGTTTATCCTCCAGGCTACTACATGTACATCGAGGCGTCTTCCCCTGCTGGTGTGGGTCACGTGGCACGTCTCATTTCCCCTCCCTTCACCGAGACCCATGGTCACGCCCATTGCCTGATATTCTGGTATCACATGTACGGTGATCACATTGACGCCCTTAACGTCTTGATTGCAAATACGACAGATCTGACGCAGCGTCAACTCATCTGGAGTCTCGCTGGTAACCGTGGGAATAAATGGAGGGCGGCTGAAGTACATGTGTCCAGTGCCGTGGATTTTGTGGTTAGTTTTGTTCATGAGCAAAGGTGTCTTCACTATGGGGAAACTTAGTATTAAAAAAAAAACACCGAAAACATTAAAGTCAAGGTATATATTAGGCTTATAATTATTCTGGAAAATGGTAAAAGTTTTCATTGTTTTCATTGGACGATTAAAAGAAGAAGCAACAAGAACAAGAAAAACAAGAACAGGAACGAGAACACGTACACAAACAAGAACAAGAACAACAACACAGTTAACGACAATGACGACAACAACGATGACGACGACGACCGCATACGACGACGTCAACAGCAACAACAGCATCAGCAGCAACACAGCAGCAACACAACAGCAGCAACAACAGCATCAGCAGCGGCAGCAACAACGTCAACAGCAACAACAACAACACTAACCACAGCAACAAAAGCAACCAACAACAAACAACAACCAATGACCAACAACAACTTACAACAACAACAACAACAACAACAACAACAACAACAATTACAAAAAAAATAAATAAACAACAGCAACCACCACCAATAAATCAGTTTGTAAATTTTAAGAATTTACTGGCATCAAATTGTACCAAATATAAAAAACACATAGGCCTATTGTTCATTTCATTTTCTAAAATTGAGTTATAAAATTGTTTCTACTTATATTAATTGATTTTCAGATTATATTTGAAGCCTTCCGAGGTACGAGTTATCAGGGTGATATTGCTATAGATGACCTATGGTTAACCTGTACGGACGGATGTCCCGGTGAAGGTAAGCTAAGAGGTAGAGATGCTGCCCCTTAAATGCAGCTCTCGCTGCTGAGGGGATGCTAGTCTGTATTGATGGTCTGAGGAGGCCAGCAGACGTGTTTTGTTGGACATTGTCACGGTCTAAACCTTTACTAGATAAACAGCATTCGGAATTTTAACTCACTTTTGTTGTGTGTTGCAAAATGTCATGCACAATCGTTCAGAAGAAACGCAGTCTAAGACATAAACAACCGGGGACTATAGATCTCAGCAATTTCATCAGAAGTTAAATCACTCTAGATTGTCAATTGATATTTTTGTTGTAACCCTATACGGCCCTAAATATTGGCAATTCTTGACTGAAACGTGACGCTACATGCCAAAAAAAAAAACCCAGACACTTCCCGCCATAACTCAAAAACACGCCAAACAGATGAGATCAAGAGCTTTCAAATAACATCGAACCTGAGCGCCTGTAAGTGTTTCACAAGATTTGGAATGTGTAAGACAACACTTCACGTTCAAATGATCGTGGTTGATGTTTTCTGATGTCTTCACTTTTATGGTGTGTCATGGCCGAGCAGTCTATAGTGCATGCACCGGACTCGAGCTCTGCTGGCGAAGTCATCATCAGAGTGTGAGGGTTCGATCCCCGGGCATGACACTTGTGCCCTTGAGCATGACACTTGAACTATAATCGCTTATCTTCACCCATGAGTGCATGGGTACATCTGGGGGCAGTGATGGTTCTTGTGAATGAATTAGCTTGGTGCACTACTTAGAGGCACAGGCTGTCAATACTCCCCAAGGGAGCTGAGGTGGCTTAAAACCCTTAGACGCGGCACCTGATTGGGACAACCGTCTCTCCGCACATGCTGAAAAGTTATTTTCCTCCGTAGGTTAAAAGGGTTTGTTTTGCATTTGTTCAACGGCTTATTATCTGTAAGTGTGTTGTTTACATGTTAATGTATTGCCTGGGTATTGTTAAAGCTTAATTGTAAGTGTGTTGTTTACATGTTAATGTATTGCCTGGGTATTGTTAAAGCTTAATTGTTTGCTTAATTAATTAAATTGTATAATTGGTTAACCTACCATTGACAATTGGCAGACCAATTTTTGTACCAAAAATATGCTGGCAGAGTTTTCTCCTGCCGTTTCTAACCAAACCACTGCCCCATGTTGATTGACAGCCCCCCCCCCCCCCTAGGACGTGCGGCATGTTCCAGCTTACGGTCTTATGGCATATGAGCTGAGACAATGGAAATATTAAAATATGTCAGCATATGCCGAAAACGTGCCTTGTTCGAGGTTTTTATGGAATGTTGCAAACGGCCCAGTGTCCACCAGGCGCTTTGCATCTGCCCGTTATTATTTAGGCCAATTCACTATTTTCGAGAACTGCCTAATATTTGCTTAACCGGTTGTTGAAAAATCATTTATAACAATGTGCGTGGGTTTGTCATCCACAGCTGGGTTGAAGAATTTCTCCAGCATCTCGTGCGACTTCGAGGAGATTGAAATCTGTTACTGGCAACAAGACAGCACCGATGACTTTAATTGGGTATGGCAGAACGCTGCAACCCAAGAATTGGCTAACACCGGACCAACTGGGGACCACACAACGGGTAGTCAACTCGGTAAGGTATCTCTCAGCTTGAAAGCAATCCGTGGCTTCACGCTGCAGTATTTTTTAAAATTTAGTTTGGAAGAATGCATAACTAAATGTTTCACGGCAGTTTTGTGCCTACTTGGTACTGAGAAGTATTATTTATAGACAAAATTATCAAAAAAATACAATTAAAGTCACGTTTGAAAGTTACAGCTGAATAGAGTGTCTATACTTGTTGAGAAAAAGCAAAAAAACTGTCACTGTATTTTCACAAGAACGTCGAATCCATCCACGTTTAGCGAGGTGACAGCTGTTACCAACCTCATCTCTGGCCGCAGTATTCGCGAGCGGACACAAACCCTCGTAAATCTGAGAAATGATTTATGCATGGATCGTTTCTCAGATTCAAATGCTTTGGGGTAAAATTTTTCCAAACCATTATTACTTCGAAGGAATCCTTTCTCAAAACAGTTTATGCTACCAACAGCTTTTTGAGTATTTACCAATCTGTGACCCTACCTGTAATGCATGACCCGTGTCTAAACTGTCAGCAAATCGTAATCCTAACGGCTGCTTTAACACAATCATGACATTCAGTTGTTTTCATTGAAATAAGTTCACTCCACGCACAACCCTTACCGGGAACATAATCGTAGCTATTACCGATCCCTGTTCCAAAACAATGCACCTTGCTAAAAGCCTTATTGAAGCTCCGTTTCTTGCAGGTTTCTTCATGTACATCATGGAGGACTATACATCATCTCCCGGCGGTAAGGCCCGCTTAACGTCCCCTGAAGCTAAGGCTCAAACGGCAGCGTCTTGTCTAGAATTCTGGTACCACATGTACGGTCGTGACATCGAAGCGCTGAGTGTCTACGTGCAGAAGACCAGCGATGCCGACCTGTCTGGCGATCCCGTGTGGACCAAGAGCGGGAACCAACAGGATGTTTGGCACAGGGCAACCGTCAATTTACCCATCACGGATTATACATTTAAGGTACAGGACCCCAACGATGTATATGAACAATAATTTTACGCCGAAAGTATTACCATGAATATTCATGAGCCAGTAGTCTGCGGATGACCTACGGGCTACAGGTGTAGTGTAAAGTGTGTAGTGTGAAGTGTGTAGTGTAAGTGTGTAGTGTAAAGTGTGTAGTGTAAAGTGTGTAGTGTAAAGTGTGTAGTGTAAAGTGTGTAGTGTAAAGTGTGTAGTGTAAAGTGTGTAGTGTAAAGTGTTAGTGTAAAGTGTGTAGTGTAAAGTGTGTAGTGTAAGTGTGTAGTGTAAAGTGTGTAGTGTAAAGTGTATGCGCGTGGGGTTTTGCAGTCTTTTTCGGAGTGAAAACCGCAACCGCATTGAGCAAGGCTACTTCGACGTTCGTTTTTGTACGATTTTTTGTTCTTTCAAGAATTATTATAATTGCGCCGTTCGTCTATTATTTTGTCAGTTCGTCTTTGAGGGGACAAGGGGCGAGTCCTACAGAGACAATATAGCAATTGATGACGTCATGTTTTACGAAGGAAACGACTGCCCCCCATGTGAGTATGCAATCAACATTTGTGATAAAAGTATACAGTCCAAATGATTGCTGTATCCCGCACCCATGTTTCATGATACCACACCCATGTTTCATGATACCACACCCATGTATCTGATACCACACCCGTGTTTCATGATAAAACACCCATGTTTCATGATACCACACCCATGTTTCATGATACCACACCCGTGTTTCATGATAAAACACCCATGTTTCATAACACACCCATGTTTCATGATACCTTACCCATGTTTCATGATACCACACCCATGTTTCATGATACCACACCCAAAGATACCTCACCCATGTTTCATGATACCTTACCCATGTTTCATGATACCACACCCATGTTGCATGATACCACACCCATGTTTCATGATACCACACCCATGTTTCATGATACCTTACCCATGTTTCATGATACCATACCCATTTTTCATGATACCACACCCATGTTTCATGATACCTTACCCATGTTGCATGATACCATAACCATGTTTCATGATACCACACCCATGTTTCATGATACCTTACCCATGTTTCATGATACCACACCCATGTTTCATGATACCACACCCGTGTTTCATAATAAAACACCCATGTTTCATGATACCACACCCATGTTTCATGATACCTTACCCATGTTTCATGATACCACACCCATGTTTCATGATACCACACCCAAAGATACCTCACCCATGTTTCATGATACCTTACCCATGTTTCATGATACCACACCCATGTTGCATGATACCACACCCATGTTTCATGATACCTCACCCATGTTTCATGATACCTTACCCATGTTGCATGATACCATACCCATGTTTCATGATACCACACCCATGTTTCATGATACCTTACCCATGTTTCATGATACCTCACCCATGTTTCATGATACCACACCCATGTTTCATGATACCACACCCATGTTTCATGATACCTCACCCATGTTTCATGATACCTCACCCATGTTGCATGATACCACACCCATGTTTCATGATACCACACCCATGTTTCATGATACCTTACCCATGTTTCATGATACCTCACCCATGTTTCATGATACCTTACCCATGTTTCATGATACCATACCCATGTTTCATGATACCACACCCATGTTTCATGATACCTTACCCATGTTTCATGATACCTTACCCATGTTTCATGATACCACACCCATGTTGCATGATACCACACCCATGTTTCATGATACCACACCCATGTTTCATGATACCACACCCATGTATCTGATACCACACCCGTGTTTCATGATAAAACACCCATGTTTCATGATACCACACCCATGTTTCATGATACCACACCCGTGTTTCATGATAAAACACCCATGTTTCATAACACACCCATGTTTCATGATACCTTGCCCATGTTTCATGATACCACACCCATGTTTCATGATACCACACCCAAAGATACCTCACCCATGTTTCATGATACCTTACCCATGTTTCATGATACCACACCCATGTTGCATGATACCACACCCATGTTTCATGATACCACACCCATGTTTCATGATACCTTACCCATGTTTCATGATACCATACCCATTTTTCATGATACCACACCCATGTTTCATGATACCTTACCCATGTTGCATGATACCATAACCATGTTTCATGATACCACACCCATGTTTCATGATACCTTACCCATGTTTCATGATACCCACCCATGTTTCATGATACCACACCCGTGTTTCATGAAAAACACCCATGTTTCATGATACCACACCCATGTTTCATGATACCTTACCCATGTTTCATGATACCACACCCATGTTTCATGATACCACACCCAAAGATACCTCACCCATGTTTCATGATACCTTACCCATGTTTCATGATACCACACCCATGTTGCATGATACCACACCCATGTTTCATGATACCTCACCCATGTTTCATGATACCTTACCCATGTTGCATGATACCATACCCATGTTTCATGATACCACACCCATGTTTCATGATACCTTACCCATGTTTCATGATACCTCACCCATGTTTCATGATACCACACCCATGTTTCATGATACCACACCCATGTTTCATGATACCTTACCCATGTTTCATGATACCTCACCCATGTTGCATGATACCACACCCGTGTTTCATGATACCACACCCATGTTTCATGATACCTTACCCATGTTTCATGATACCTCACCCATGTTTCATGATACCTTACCCATGTTTCATGATACCATACCCATGTTTCATGATACCACACCCATGTTTCATGATACCTTACCCATGTTTCATGATACCTTACCCATGTTTCATGATACCACACCCATGTTGCATGATACCACACCCATGTTTCATGATACCACACCCATGTTTCATGATACCTTATCCATGTTTCATGATACCATACCCATGTTTCATGATACCACACCCATGTTTCATGATACCACACCCATGTTTCATGATACCACACCCATGTTTCATGATACCACACCCAAAGATACCTCACCCATGTTTCATGATACCTTACCCATGTTTCATGATATCACACCCGTGTTTCATGATACCACACCCATGTTTTATGACTTTCTTTGTACTTTATTATGGAGATCAGTATTCTCAAACAGTATTTAAGAAACATCGTCTTAATGCAACTTTTCTTTTTTATTTACACTAATATGGTCAGAGCTTGATAATTTGATCATTGGTAATTGATGCCTCAATTACATCAGTTCCTAGCTTATTTTTTAAAATGCATCCTAAAATGCCATGGCCATCATTCTTGCATTTCCGTCGTCGACAGTTACAACGGACGCCCCAGTTCCCACGACCACGCCGACTCCTGTTTTGATGGCGAATTGTGATTTCGAAGACACCAGTGATGTTTTATGCGGTTACAGTCAGTCTATATACGACGAGATGGACTGGGCACTCGGTGCGGGTTCGACTAGTGATACATCATACCATTTTGCCTACATTGCTAGTAGGTGGGCAGTGTCTTCATCCATACCAACTGATCATACTCTTGGTACAGCACAAGGTAAATGTCCACATAGGACTAGGAGGTTTTTATCTGAACGGAATGATTTTATGAGTTGGCCAAATTTAAGAGTAAAATTTGTGGAAAGTTCGTACAATGAGTTTAAATTTGTATGAAGTGCTCGCTTTTATCTGACATAATAACTGAGTAGTAAGAAGAAAAGTGAAACAATGTAATTTTCTTTGTAATAATCCCTGGGAAAATGTGAATGAAAAATGTTTTCATAGGCGTTGTTTAACATTCATAGCTATTATAGTGAAGCTTCACTGGATACGTTTTATTTGAATTGAATTGTACTCATTGAAACAAACACGCTGCAGGTTGAGAGTTGTAGTGAAAAAAGAAAGAAATAATTAAAGGAACATTACAGAATTGGTAAAAAAAAACTTGTAAAATATACTTTTTGATCACAGATTTACATAAAACTTATACGGTCTAATGATGATGATAGTAGAAAACATCCCTAGAGATATTTCTTTCTGAAATGCCATTTTTGATGAGAAATAAATAAACTAATTTTCCGATTGGAGTTTATCGCTCAGTGAGCGTTTTATTCATTTGTTGAATCTATAAGATTTCATGCAAATGTGTAATCGGTTTTCACTATTTTCTCGTGACCCAGATGGCCGATCGATCTCAAACTTCTACAGGTTTGTCAGTTTATATATATGGTGGATTACACAAAGTGCTTACACTGCCAGCAACTGTTTTGTTAGCAACAACCAATGCTGTAATGTTCCTTTAAGTCTATGTTACGTCTAAGTTACGTCGAAGTTACGTCTTTGTTAAATCGAAGCCACGTCTACGTTGACAACCACGTTCTATTTATGCAGAGTTTACTTTGCGATTTAGGCTAGGAAATATTTTCCCTGTGCTAAAATGCTACAACTTAACTGAGTCGATTAAACACTTAGTGGTCTGCATTGGTCCGAAAGAAGGATCCATAATGAGCCTTAGACCTATACCCATTAATGGTCAGCAAGACCCATTTTGGGCGTAAACGTGACTAGGAATAGGGGAAAAAAACAAAACATTACTGGCCTGGATTTATGTATTAAAGGCCCTGTACACTATTGGTAAGATCGAAAAACACAATGTTCACAGATTCACACATAACTTACATGATTTAAAGTAAGTAATGGTAGAAAGGGTTCCTTAAAATAGTTCTGCCTAAAATGCTATCGTTTCTGAGAAACGAGTAAAACAGTAGTAATTATCGCGCGCGATAATTTGAAAAAACAGAAAACACATAAGATCTCTTTTCACTATTTTCTCGTGACCTCGATGACCAATTTAGCTCAAACTTTCACAGGTTTGTTTGTTCATGCATATGTTTAATCACACAAAATGTGGACACTGATGTTGAGCTGTTACCAAAAGTGTACAATACCTTTAAGTGACTCCCAAATTGGGTCAACTTGAATCCGAAATGAGTATGTCCAATACGGGTTGCTAATTCTGCCCGGCATTTTTACTGTATAGTATCTGCCCGGAGCAGGTGCCCAACAGTGTAAACTCATTCAATCAACGGCCTTTCCCAGTTACGATGTTGTGTTTCATTCATGCATTTATTCAGGTCATTACCTTTACGTCGATAGCCGCTCTTACTACCTGAGAAAAGATGACAGGGCGGACCTGTACTCACCTTTACTCCAGAGCTCCACCGAACCACGGTGTCTTGAGTTCTACTACTACATGACCGGATACAATGCGGATTTCTTGGTGGTTTACTTTTCCCCGTGGGGAGAGAGCCTCTCTATCGATCCGCAATTTTCCTTGTATGGCGATCAGGGGGAGGAGTGGAAACTTGCCCAGCTCACCATTCCCCCAATGGACAGAAACTTCCAGGTATAGTTAAAGGCACAGTACACGTTTGGTAATGACTCTGAAAATTAATGGCAATAAAAACTAAGAAGTACAGCAGCATTGGGTAGTATAGTAAATTTTGAGAAACTTTGAACTTCGAAGTACTACGGTTATGGAAAATATATCACCCTTATTTCCCTCAAAATTTCTGTCGAAACGCTTCTCAGACTGTGCATTCCTATGGGGAATATTCTTCCTGCGTGGAAATATTCGCTCCGGTTTTTCGGTGATATCTCAAAAACGCGACCACCTTTTGAAGTGAAAGTTCCACAGGTTGGTTTTATTGTATGTACCTACATTAATATAGGATTAACACAATCAGTAGGCTCCAATTACCAAACGTGTACTGTGTCTTTAATGTTGCATGTATTGTACATGGCTGATAGACGTGAGATAATATCGGGAGCCCGACAGTAGTTATTAATTTTTATCTGTTAAACTTTTAGCTTTTTAACTACCACTTATCATTGGCGGATTTGTTTGCAGTACCTTTATGAAAGCTTATAACTTTCTTGAATCTATAAAGAATAGCTATTTGAAATCTAAATCTAAATTATGGATGTCAAATCGGCCCAAAATCGGACTTGACTGTTTTAAGGGTATGTGTTATCGTCGGTTTGGAAGAGTAAAATCAATCCCATCGTGTAATTTGTAATAGCTACAAATCAACACAAGTCTGTAAATAATTTTTATATTCTATCAAATTTGGCGATCCCGTTTGAAGTAAAAAAAAAACAACAACCCCAAAACAAAACAAACAAAAAACAAACACCAAACAAACACCAAACAAACACCAAACGAACACCAGACACCAGACACCAATACAAACACCAAACACCAAACACCAAACACCACACACCACACACCACACACCATACACCACACACCACACACTGCACTATGTTGCAGTCACTCTGTGGACAATCTTTACACTCTGTCGACGTGTGTAAGTCCACATAGTGTTTCAAGTCCCTACATTATGTGGACCTCTTTTGTTCTCAAGTCCACACTTCGTATGTAGCGTTCACTGACATGTGTTCCTATGTTGTCGAAACTTGTGCTTTTGGTGTGGAGCTTCAGATAGGTGGATGGAGCCTGTAATTTAGCTCACGGCTGTTTGGTGTTTAGTACAGTCCTAACAAAACAGTCTAAAAAACATGCAGCGGGTTGTAGTATCGAATGACAAGTATTAAACATAACATTAGTTCGTTTAATCATTGTTATAATTGCATTTAAAAACAAATTATATTTACTCTTTTTTTTTACAGGTGGTTTTCGAGGCAATGTTTGGGTATTTTAGCAACGTGGGTATTGATGACATCAAATTCTCAAGCGGTGCTTGTCAAAAGGGTAAGTTTCGGGCTAAAGGACATGGGTATATAATTATGTGCAAATCTTTGCGCGAACGACGCCAGATACCTGCCTTGAGCGCCCGGCAGGATTCTGTCAGATTTACCTTTGACCTCGCATCCCATTCACATGGATTCGTACACATTATACATAGGGAGCGTTCGATTAGCCATCACGTGATAGTCGTGTCTGCCCCGGTGTCAGCCACCACCACAACCCCAGCTTGCGAGCGGGTCTTTGGTGGATGCCCAGGTGTAATGACGTAAGTACAAATGAATACACAGATTTATAGTCTATGAAACATTATGGCAAATGGCAAGGAAGTGTTTTTTGTGAAAAACAAACAGTTGATGACCTTGATTTCCCCAGAATGCCAAGCGAAAACACCGCAGCGTTCGATTAAAGGAACATTACAGAATTGGTAATTGTAAAATATACTTTTGATCACAGATTTACATAAAACGTACACAGTCTATTGATGGTGATAGTAGAAACATCCCCTGAAATATTTCTCTCTGAAATGCCATATTTGATGAGAAATAAATCAAACTAATTTCCGGTTAGAGTTTATCGCTCATGAGCGTTTTATTCATGCATTGTATAACACATGCAAATTTGTAATCGGTTTGCACTATTTTCTCGTGACCCAGATGGCCGATCGATCTCAAACTTCTACAGGTTTGTCAGTTTATGTATATGGTGGATTACATAAAGTGCTTACACTGCCAGCAACTGTTTTGTTAGCAAAAACCAATTATGTAATGTTCCTTTAACCTCCTTTCTTGGCTAACACGAGTGTAACTCCCCGGTACACACGGGGAAGCTAATCGAACGCACCCATATAAAACAACATTACATACAAACATAATGCACACGTGCATGCAGCAGACGATCAAAAGTTGGTGGCTGACAATCAACGTCACTTCGGAGCGGACCAATCATAACACAAATATAAAAAACTTGCGTCACTGCATTTGGGCCTGTAAGACTGAGCCTGTCTTCACCCTTGTGAATATTAAAGGCAGAGGACCAGTCTAACTTGTTCTATTTTAAATAGTTAATAATGCCAATATGGATCGTCAATCTGACTTTACTCTTGTGCTTGTTTTTCGGGGTTTTAGTAGAAAACATCCCTTGAAATATTTCTGTCTGAAATGCCATATTTGATGAGAAATGAAAAAACTAATTTTCCGATTTGAGTTTATCGCTCAGTGAGCGTTTTATTCTTTGTTGAATCTCTATGATTTCATGCAAATGTGTAATCGGTTTTTCACTATTTTCTCGTGACCCAGATGGCCGATCGATCTCAAACTTCTACAGGTTTGTCAGTTTATGTATATGGTGGATTACATAAAGTGCTTACACTGCCAGCAACTGTTTTGATAGCAAAAACCAATTCTGTAATGTTCCTTTAAAGTTGCTGTCTGTTCATTTGAACTTCATAATTTATTGGAGGCGTTATAGGGACATTAAGAAAAGAAACCCATAGTTACTAGTCATACCTGGTAACTATGACTTATAACTCACAATTGTAAACAAACAAACAAACAAACAAACAAACAAACAAACAAACAAACAAACAAACAAACAAACAAACAAACAAACAAACAAACAAACAAACAATATACAAATAGAAAAATAGACAAATAAACTAATTAATAAGTAATTATTTATTTATTAATAAATAAATATTAATTACATTTTGTCTCTCTCCCTTTATAGCGACTGCTGCCCCGAGTCCGATAGACGGTCGATGTGACTTTGAGAACGGTATGGATGCATGTGGATATGAAACCATGAGGAATAACGATTTCACCTGGCGGTTGCATAGCGGTGAAACGGCAACAAAAGGAACTGGGCCGAGTGTAGACCACACCACAGGAACCAAAGACGGTAAACAGAGCAATTCTACATGTTCATGGATAACAGTTTGACCTCTAGCATTTGACTCTGGATTAATCTTGTGTGTACACAAGAAAATCGGCAACACGAAAAACTTTACTTGGGAAAGTGCCCAACCCCCCCCCCCCCAATTTTATAACACCCCCTCCCAGTCCCAGGTACCCCCCACACAAAAAAGAAGGCCCTGCCCATACTGGAAAGCAATTAAATCCTGCCGTTGTGAATTGAAAATGACAATAGTTGAGACGCCATTGTATTATTATTTGAAGTGAATGTGTTTTCAAATAAAACATATATTTATTTATTTATTTATTTATTAATTATAAATCAATAAAATTGATTTTTAAAAACTGATTTGCACGTCCGTTTAAAAGCATTTTTTTCAAATTCGAAAATAACTACGAAAATGTAAATAATTGGCCTATAGAAACTACTGAACAGGATAAAAAGCCAAAAGTTACACTGCCAGCTATACGTCTATGGATGGAAAATATTTATCAACTTAAATGATTACCGCAAAACACTATAATGATAAGAAAGAAGAATGGGGAAAATAAATGTAGAAGAAGAATTAGGAAAGAAAAAAGATACAAATAAAACTAATAAAATAAAATGTACCAATCAAGGATCACATTGCAGTTTATTATCGAATGTCTTTTGGTACATTGATTATTTGTTCGACCAAATGTCAACTTGATTGTCATGTCCATCTTCTTCTGTTTCTCTCCATTAGAAGTTGATGTCATTTTATTTTTAACTTTGGTTTGAATATGTATAAACAAACATTATTCTGATGGCTGTTTAGGTAGTTACATGTACATAGAGTCTTCCCTGCCGCAGAGACCAGACGACGTAGCTCGCATCATCAGCCCAGAGTTGTTCAACACCCCAGGCAATGCAATGTGCATGATATTCTACTACCACATGTTCGGCAAGGACCAGGGGAAAATCAAAGTGTACTGGCAGAATAGGTTACGGAGTGGAGAGCTTTTATCATGAGTGGAAACTCTGGTAATATGTGGCAACCGGCGGCTGTCGATCTGACTCCATATGGAGACCGATTCCAGGTGGGTAAGGGATTTGGGCAGGAGGGGGTGTGTGGGGGTCACAATAAATCCGGGAAGGTGGTCACTATCCAACTAGGAGATCAGAGGAACCTGGGATCAACAATGGGATTAAGAGCTGTCGCATCTTACTGGATAGAAAGGGTGAACGGCGTACCCGCAGATACAAGGGGGAGGTCTGTGGTCTGTGTTAAGGTTCACAGCAGACTTGGGTCAGAATTTGATCATATTATAATATAATAAAATATATGTAAAATTTGCATAATATATATTAAATTTCCAAAATATGTGTTAAATTTGCATAATATGTGTTAAATTTGCATAATACATATGTTAAATTTGCATAATATATGTGTTAAATTTGATAAATAGTATTAGTTGGTTCTACCCTTACACCGATGGATGTAAAGCACTGTAAACTCGGTACTTTCCCGAGTTCTGTAAAAAATCCACAGGCGTATTACTTGGATTCGAACCCACGACCTTTGCCACTCTAGAGCAGATGGCAGATGTCATTCTAGAGCAAATGTCTTACCAACTAGACCACCGAGATTGCCCAGTAGCTAGAGGCAGCTCCAATCCTATATTTTAGCGAAGGAGCTATATACTGATAAAAAAAATAATACTAGGTTCTTAAATAAATACATTATTATCCCAGTTCCCTGGGCATACTTTTAGACCATTCCTCTAACTTCCTCAACTCATTGGGGAACATACATATCTGCCTACATTAGCGTCATACCTGTTTTAAAGGAACGTTACAGAATTGGTAAGAAAAAAACTTGTAAAATATACTTTTTGATCACAGATTTACATAAAACTTACACAGTCTAATGATGATGATGATAGAAAACATCCCTTGAGATATTTCTGTCTGAAATGTCATATTTGATGAGAAATGAATAAACTAATTTTCCGATTGGAGTTTATCACTCAGTGAGCGTTTTATTCATTTGTTGAATCTATGTGATTTCATGCAAATGTGTAATCGGTTTTTCACTATTTTCTCGTGACCCAGATGGCCGATCGATCTCAAACTTCTACAGGTTTGTCAGTTTATGTATATGGTAAATTACATAAAGTGCTTACACTGCCAGCAACTGTTTTGTTAGCAAAACCAATTTTGTAATGTTCCTTTAAGGAACATTACAGAATTGGTAAGAAAAAAACTTGTAAAATATACTTTTTGATCACAGATTTACATAAAACTTACACGGTCTAATGATGATGATAGTACAAAACATCCCTTGAAATATTTCTGTCTGAAATGCCATTTTGATGAGAAATTAATATTCTAATTTTTGTCAGTTTATGTATACGGTGGATTACCTAAAGTGCTTACACTGCCAGCAACTGTTTTGTTAGCGTAAAACCAATTCTGTAATGTTCCTTTAAGATAAGTTATTATGGCTAAGTGCCTTGCTCAAGGACACAAGTGTCATGACCGGGAATTGAGCCAACAGTCCGCCGATGATTCGGACCACTATTTGAATAGATGAGGTATCAGATATCAGGGGGATTTTCTTGCTTATTCAAAAGGATAATAGCATCCAGGCCTATGTATGAACAGAATTGAGGTGAGGAAAGGGTGAAAATGGTATTTTTAAACAGGTGCAACCGTATATATAACAAATTCGCTGACAAGTTTTAGCCGCAGCAATTTAACAGCCAGTCTATACCTTTCCCGGAACAGATAATATTTGAAGGAGTGGTTGGTTACGGAGTAAATGGTGATGCGGCCATAGACGACATCAGCGTCAGACGTGAGCCCTGTCCAGGGTTCTCAAAGAGGGCCGAGGTGGACTTCGAGATGCCCGGGGAGTTGAACGGATTTCAGCAGTTTTCGCAGAACATGACACATTGGATGTGGTACGACTCGAGACTGCTAAACACATTCCCTGAAAAAGGTATACAGCTGTGGGTGCAACTAATGCTCGCCCTTGTTTAAAAATCTCAAGCTTTGATGGGAAACAGCAACGCTAAAATGGTTTCACACGAGGGCTAAACAACAGGGGTTCTTCGTGATTAATTAATTTTTAAAATGAGCAGGATACCAGTCACGTTCATATGACATGGTATGTTGGCTGGTAACCTTATTCTAGCTACTTTTTTGTGCTCAAAGCAGATCTGTGAAATTAGGACCTGATGTCCGGTTTGAATAGTTACCATATTATTCTCAGAAGTTTATCAATCAGATGGAAACTGAATACACTGCTGTCAAGTTCATGAAACTATGGCTAGAGTTATTTCTGAGACGGGACATTTATTTGAACAGAATAAGCCTCGGCCTAAGTATTGCTTCAAAACAACCATTTCCTATTGTTCTCTCCAACCTGTTTAAAGTCACACAGCTTTCACAATACCAACAAATATCCCCACGTAAAAGAGATCAACAAAATAGTGTATTAAGAGGGTGAGTTTACGGCTGACAACTAGCAGTAATCGCTTCATTGACAAAGGTGGTTTTGAAAAGAGCCAGTGGTGGGTAAATACTGGGGGTCTCAACTTTTCGAACAATATACTCTGTTTATCTTCATCCGAATTCTGTTAACTTTTTCTTCAACGATCCTGAAATTAATTTACAAATTTGTTTAACAGGCGACGGCTCTTTTATGTACATTGATGGGCAATTATCAAACCCAGGATCAACTGCATCAATTCTTAGTCCCTTAATGGCGGGGCACGCCACGGAACACTGCATCGACTTCGACTACGCACTGCTCAACGACGACACGGGAAAGCTGATCGTCACTGTGGTCCAAAAGAACGGACTGCCTCACGATCTGATCATCAGGGATGGACGGAAATCGTGGACCCATGAGAGGAAAAACAGTCACACGAGCTGAGGTTGGAGAGGAGTTTATGGTGAGTCAGACCGAATACCAACGATAAGTTAGTGATAATTATAAAACATTTCAATCAGAGATGATGAGTTAAACCGAAAATCGATGATAACTTAGTCAGGTAAAACGTTTTACATTAGAGGAGTTTATGGCAAGTTAAACTGAGTATCAACAAAATATTAGGTAAAACGTTTAATTCAGAGGAATTTATGGACAGTTCTACTAAACTGAATATCAACAAAATTTTAGTCGGGTACAATGTTTAATTTAGAGGAGTTTATGGTAAGTTCTATTAAACTGAATATCAACAAAATCTTAGTCAAGTAAAGAATTCACTTTACTAGCCCGGGTTTTTGACTCCTCCGTTGCAGTGCAAAGGACACTGATGTCCTACCAGGGCTATATTAATTTACATGAGTTTATGGTAAGGTCAAAAGAATATCAACAGTAACTCTAATCAATAAGATGTTTAATTAAGAGGAGTTTAAAGATTAACAAATTTGTGTGTGAATACAGCTGTTGTGAAAACGTTTGCATTTCCAAGTTTGATGTCATTTAGATCACTTTGTCTTTGCGTTTTCACGATGGCACTTAATAGCAAGAGCGAAAAACTGAAAGAAAAAACAACAACCCCCAAACAGACAATTTGATCTGTTGCAATGTGGTACTCTAGTTAACAATCCATATAGCCCCAGAAATTGACTGGATGGAGGACGGTATAAACACCGTAAACCAAGAAACCTACATCGACCTGAATTGGTGGACAGTGGTTCAACCCCAACCAATGTATATCTTGTACTCCAGCATGCAGAGAAGAAATTATGGTATAGCTCTAGCATACTACTACTTGGCAAATACAATTAATTGATACAGCCTGTACATATTTCTGTTTGACAGATTTTCTTCACTGGACAAGTTGGTTTAAAAAGCACCGGTTACATAGCCGTTGACAATCTTCTAATAAGAGAAAAAGCATGCGATGACCGTAAGTAAAAAGCCTATACTCATTTCAAACTAAGTCAACACCTAAGTCAAACAAATATAACACAATGTTTTAACATACTGACGGGTTTTTTAAAGGTATTATCATCGATTGGTAAATACTCCAAAAAATAATGACCACAATGTTTGTATCATGTTGATTTGTTCTGTGGTATTTTGGTTAAATGCTTATTTAGTTATACCAAAATGCCTGGAACTCAATCCGGCTTAGCGTTGTGAGTTTGCATCGCGTTCATGATATGCTCTAATGGTTATAATTATTTCTTTTCCAATCACTACTTTAGTTGCAACGCCCGGAACCAAGTCCGGATTCTCGTCTTCAGGAGGATCTGCCGCTTCTACCGTGATATTAGTCATTCTGTTGGTGGTGGCAGCATGTATCGCCGCCGTGGGCGGAGTCTACTACTACCGCCGTCGGGTTATGACCAAGTCTATCCCATCGGTCCAATATCACAACAGGGACACCGATGATAACAACGGCGTCAAGGGGAAACCATCCCTCGGAGGAGACCTTACCATAGACAACCCCAACTATGCCAATGCCATTCTCCAAAGCAATGCATAAAATATACCACACCCACTCATCAGTGCTTCCACAGACAAAAATAAAAAATGTCCTTATCCTGAGGTAAAGTTTCTGCATCAATTTACTTATTTTTTTAAATCACCAGAAAGCCTAATATAACACCGATCTAGTTTGCCAGATTTATTAAACAGAGGTACAAAAAATCCGTCCACTTTTGAAGAACAAACAGCATGATTATATCCTTTGATCAGATTATAACAAGAACAGAGAGAGAGAGAGAGAAAACAGAAAGGAAATTAATTGCGTAGGAGTAGAGGCACTGCCACTCATTGATCATTAAAAACTGCAAGTACACAAATGAAACAGGCTGAGTTGATTGCTGTTCAACTTTTTTGTGGTTTTATAAAGTAGTATAACTATATCCTTTGATCAGATTTTTAAAAAGAAAAAAAAAAAAAGAGAAAAAAAGAGAAGAAAATTGCGTAGGAGTGGAATCACTGACATTCATTGATGATTAAACCCATAAGTACACCGATAAAACAGGCCGAGTTGATTGCTGGTCCGTTTTTTGTGGTTAACCAAAAAGTTCTGAGACATAATTGAGTTTTTCAATGAAGATAGTTCTTGTATTCCTTTTAATATAGTCAGACGTGGATCCAGAGGACAGGTCCTGAGGATGGGTCTATAGGAAGTGGGTCCAGAACCCCTTCCTGCTCTTGGCGACTTGTTTCTTCTTTTTAAACTATATTATTTCCTCTTGTAAACTTTTAACTTGCCCCTTCACATAATAATAGCCCTAATCTCGCTACTAACCTAACATCGCTTGCGTCGCACCCATAATCACCGCACCCTTCCCCCTTTTTATGGGTGGGAGGGGGGGGGGGACACCACCCGGTAAAATTCCTGGAACCACGCCTGACAGTGTAATGTTTATAATAATGATTTGTCTTTAAATTATGCAATAATTAACTTATTTCTACCGCTATAAGTGACTTTGCTTCGTTTGCATAATAGTTTCAATGTGTTACCCATTGCATGATCAGTTTTCAATAATGTAGTTTTGAACATTTTAAATAAGATTTTTTAGTTTTTACACCCATTCAGAGATGGTTACACTATCAGGTGAAAATTCACAAAAATCGTTAGGAACGAGTATTGATTTCTATTTTTCATCGCCAAAGCAAGAAGAAAGAAATACTAGTATCAAAAGCTCACAAAAACTTAATGCACTTATACAATATTATTACTTTTTTTGTCATCAGTTGGTTTGAAAAACTGATAAAGGTTTCTGTTACATTTAATGTTCTGCACTCAAACACTACAAGTACACTTTGCACAAATAAAGAAATTCTTTGAAGAAATAGAATAAAGAAAGTGACCATTTTGTCCAAAACAACATACATTACGACAGGAAAATAAACTTATTGGGATATTTGTTTTCCATTTGTGAGGAACATTACGTAATTGGTAAGAAAAAAAAACTTGTAAAATGTACTTTTTGATCACAGATTTACATAAAACTTACACGGTCTAATGATGATGATAGTAGAAAACACCCCTTGAAATATTTCTGTCCGAAATGCCATATTTGATGAGAAATGAATAAACTAACTTTCTGATTGGAGTTTATCGCTCAGTGAGCGTTATTATTCATTTGTTGAATCTATATGATTTCATGCAAATGTGTAATCGGTTTTTCACTGTTTTCTCATGACCCAGATAGCCGATCGATCTCAAACTTCTACAGGTTTGTCAGTGTATGTATATGGTGGATTACATAAAGTACCTACACTGCCAGCAACTGTTTTGTTAGCAAAAACCAATTCTGTAATGTTCCTTTAAATATCGGTGAAATTATGAAGAGTCTGTGACAGTGCTGGTATACTCACTCCGGAGTAGTTACTGTTGGTAACCTTGTTACTATTGCACTAAAGACACCAGGGCCCTATTTCATAAAGCTGTTAAGCAGAAAAAAACTACTTAGCAACAATGCACACTTTATGGATTTTTGGCTGGTAACCAGTTTCTGCTAAGCAAGATTTGTCTGTGCTTAGCAAGTTATTGTGCTTACAGGCTTTATGAAATTGGGACCAGTACTCTCGTCTCACAGGGAACATATCAACTGTACACAACCCTTGTGTCTAACTTAACAGGTATTGGAATTCACAAAGACATACTGTACATAGGTTTGAGCTTGTACTCAGTGAAAAGTTATATAGGCCTACTTCTACTCAGTAAAGTACCAATACCAACTTAAAAGTACAGTAGTTGCACTATTACTGGAGAAGTAGTTGTACTCACTGACAATTGTTTGTACATGTACCAACTGAAAAGTAATACTTGTATGATTGAAAAGTATTGTGCCTGTACTGAAGGAAAAGCAGTTCTACTGGTACTCAATCTCTGAGAAGTATTTGCACCTGTACCCACTCAGAAGCATTTTTACTACTACTCACTGAAAAGTGTTTGCTATTGTACATATTGAAAGGATGTTGTACTGGTACTCATTGAAAAGCAGTTCTACTCAAACTCACTCACTAAAAAGTGTTTGCACTCACTGAAAAGCAGTCAGGCTTGTATGGCTGAAAAGTAATTGTACTTGTATTCATTGAAAGGATGTTGTACTTGTACTCATTGAAAAGTCATTCTACTCGTCCTGACTGAAAAGTATTTGTACTTGTACTAATTGAAAAGCAGTTGTACTTGTATGATTGAAAAGTGTTTGTACTTATACTCACTGAACAGCAGTCATACTAGTACTCACTGAGAAGCATTTTTACTCCTACTCATTGAAAAGTTATTCTACTCATCCTCATTGAAAAGTATTTGTACTTGTACTCATTGAAAAGCAGTTGTACTTGTATGGTTGAAAAGTATTTGTAATTGTACCAAAGAGTATTTTTTACTCCTACTAACTGAAAAGTGTTTGTACTTGAACTCATTGAAAAGTACTTCTGGTCGTACTCACTGGAAAGTGGTTGCTCTTGTTTGAACTCATTGAAGAGTAGTTGTTCTCATTCAAACTCATTGAAAAGTAGATACTGGTACACACTGAAAGGTATGTTTACTCATACTCAATGATAAGAAACAATACTCATACTCTCCGAAGAGTACTCAAGTACAACTCTGGCCTGTAACCTGTTCTTGTAAGTGGCAATAATGCCAATAGAGATGAAACATTTGTGATAGAGATGAAACATTTGTGATAGAGATGAAACATTTGTGATGATAAATAACCCGTAGAAACTCTGTCAGTTAACACCTCTGTTAATTTTAACAAATTTAATACGCATACTTTTGGAGAAAATTAAAAAAAATCACAATCGAAGGGGGTTTGTGATTCAGTGATGATTACATGATTTTTTGCCTTGAATTATATTCTGACATTGAACAACAACAATGATAACTGTACAAAAACAAATTTTCCAAATCCGTCTGGACAAGGATTCATCAAGATCCCTATTAACAAAAAGAATTAATGAAAAACTGGAAACAGTGGTTTCCTCTGAGGTTACTGTGATTAGACATGCAACTTGTTTGCATAAAAAAAACAGAATCTGAAATGCAAACAGAATGATGTACACAATTTTCTGCAGTTTTCCATGGTACCCAAAGAGTGAAATAAACGGATCAGTAGTGGCGTTACCAGAGGGGGGCAGGGGATCCCCCCACTCAGAAGCCTTGCCCCCCCCTCCCCCCCTCCCCCCCCCCCCGAAAGAAGATCAGAAAAGTGCATAAATGAATGCTTTGATACACTAAATAGCCCCAAAATTATGTCTTTGCCCTCCCCCCCTCCAAAATAAAAAAGAAGTCTGGTTACGCTACTGCTGACCAGCTAGGAAGCTCCACAGCTCCACGTATGAAAGGTGGGCAAATGCATAACCATCTGTATTAAGGGAACATATGGCATGGTTGCCGTCGCATGAGTCGCTGATAATTAATGCTACAAGTGATGACCACAGAGTGCCATTAAAGTCCCTTTCACACTAGATGAATTTCCAGGAAAATTTGTGATGACCTTTTCACACTTGAACTGCCGACCTTGGCAATTTCCCCAGGAGACAGCCATTTCCCGGGTGAACTAGTTACCTCCTGCTTGGGAGTGTAGGGTCAGGCGAGACAACACACCTGGGGCCAATTTCATAGAGCTGCTTAAGCAGAAAATATTGCTTAACAGTTTTTTGCTAAGCAGAAATCAGCAGGATACCAGTAACAAATTGTACATGTGAAATGATAGTTTGGCCGGTAACCTTATTCTGGTAAGCATGATTTTGGTTTGCTTAGCTACTTTTTGTGCTTAAGCAGCTCTATGAAATTGGGCCCTGGGGTTAGCATGCCGAGTGCTCATTCTACCAGGAAAATTGCATTAAGTGTGAAACGATCATGGGCTGGCGGTGGGGTTAAAACTCCCCAGGAATTTCATGGGATGGTATCACCTAGCCTTTTGTCAAGGCCTTCGTGTCTTGGAGCTGCGATCCCAAGCGACTGAAATGGGAGACCACGTACGCGAGTGGCGAAGCCACGAGGGCCTTTTCAAACTTGTTTGCGGTTTCTTATGTGTTTCTTTATAATCTCGACTTATGCTACCCCAAACGGTAGCAAAAGTCCAAACCAATCAGAAGTGCATAACACACGTTTCATACTTCATGAATAATTCATTACAAAAAACGCAAACAAGTTGGAAAACAAGTCGCTCCACTGTTTACAAAGCTGTCCACGCCACAATGGCCTTGACAAAAGGCTAGGTATTACCTGGAAATTGGCTCAGTAATGTGAAAGGGCTTAAGGTCTTCTTCAAAAGTAATTTCCAACGACATTGACTTACGTTCCGAGAAAAAGCCATTCTGATCCTTCCCATGTAAACATAACATGCCCATAGAAAAAGAATTCCCAAGATTAATAAATGTGCCTTCAAATGAAAAATTGAACTTGCCAATACAACAGACAAATTTTTGGTGGACCAACAAACTTCATGTACGTTGAGAAGGACAACAACTTTTCCCCTGCTGCGAGACTTTGGAATGCTAGTTGGCAGCTGCAAACATCCACACATTTCCGAGAATGATGCTTTTCACCTCGCAAGTCTGCAGCTACCTAGTGTCTCCAGAAGTCTCTTTATTATGAACTATGAAATAAAAACTTGCCCGAACATCCGACGTCACACTTCGAGGGTCCTGAACAGCACCAGATACCGGCCTTTAGAGCCTGCTGGTTTCCTGCCAGTTGTACCTTTGACCTTTTATGCAATAATACTCCGGCGCACACTCACGTGCGTGTAGTTACTATCAGTCTGGTAGTTTATGTGCTATTACGTCTATCCAATGAAACCATCGGGTTTGTAAGACCGGTGCCTGTCTTTAACTTTATGGATAAAGACAGGGTCCCAGTCTTCCCCAGAGCAAACTGATGGTGGAGCACTGGGCTCAATTTCATAAATCTGTTGAGCCCATCAAATTTACTTAGCTCATACAAGCACCTGCTTAGCGAAAAACAGGTTACCAGCTTAGCATATTACTTTGTTAAGCAAGTTTATATCTGCTTTTAATAGCAGCCTAATGAGTCTAGGCCCTGTGCTGTGATGTAAACAGAAATAGAATTGTGTTTCTTTCCAAGATGTGGTCTAATCTCTAACCAACCCCTCCCCCAACAAAGGCCCCAAATAAAGTCATACTCCCAGAACAGCTTATTGAAGGAACAAATGAGCAACACTAAATAAGTATAACAAACATTTCACATTTCCGAATACGTAAATCACGTGGTAGGGTTTATCTCTCAGTGGCTTCCTTTGACGCTGTAGTACATCTCCAGGGGTCGGGTCAACCGCCAGTATTTATCCTGCACTTGCTCCAAGGTCATTGATCCCGAAAGAATCTGGTGATGAGAAAGCAAAACATTTTAACAATTAAAGAAATAAAATAGATAAAATCAGATTGTACTCTTGTTTCTTTGTAAATTTCTGCTTTTGTACAGTGCTTTGATCATTGTTAAAGGCGCTTTATAAATACCTACATTATTATTATTATTATTATTATTGTCAAGCATCTTCAAGTAGTTGGATTTCAGGATTTGCATGGTGGAGTAGGATATTAAGTATTTAGTTGAGTACACCACATAACGAACAACAAACGTAGTCTGTTTGATTCTGTTGGACTGAGGTACTGCACGAGTAAACTGGTTATGCTTTACGTGGGATCAACCGGAACTACCACCAGAGTCAGAGTCCAATAGTGTTGAGTTACCGTACGGTTAACCAAAGGGGGAGTGAATATACCTGGACAGAGAGGACGTGCGTTTGAGTTATACAACCTTTCTCTATCATGTCTCTCATGAAATAAGCTTCTATTGGAGTCGAACTTACTGTGTATTGGCCCGGTGTGGATGCAATGCTGATGTCAAACTCAAGAGGGCCTTCTGGATCTCGCCGTCCACTCTCTGGGTGAAACAAAATATACCTTTTAACACCTATCTCATTATTTCTATCCAAATTACTTTCATATTCAATTTAAAAGTAAGAGAAAAAATGTTGTGTATCACTAGCTTACAATTTTTTTAATTTCATTACACATCCAACAGTGCAATCAGTGCCAATAACAGGATAAATAGGAGACGACAAAGAAATGTTTGTTTTAGTTGTGGTAGGAACACCCTGATGGGGAAAACCCTTGTTTAATTGAGTATAAACTGACTATAGACTCTTGTATTATAAAGAGAATAAACTAATCATAGTACTAAAACTATGGCTGTGCCCCATGAACGGCAACGGCTGCTGATTGATCACCATATTAACATGTGATGAAGCAGAGGAGGCCCATAGCAACCAGTGTTGGAGTCAAGACCTCAAAGTCCAAGACCGAGACGTTTAACACTGAAAGCAACACACTTAGCGACAGCCATAGCCGCAGCCATCAATTTAGACACAGCCTATGTTTAGAACAAAAATACACAGAGTACTCAGATTCACCTCAGCTCCATACAGGCACTTGACATGCAACCTGTGAATGTATCATATTCTTACAACTGCTACTTGCAACCGACACTTTACTCCTATGCAGCATGCAAGTCTCTCACGTATTCAAATATTTTTTGGAAAACTTAGGTTCCAAAGTTACTTGTGAGGGCGACAGAATTGCTTACTTTAACAGTTCCCAGCATTTGAAATATGCGGAAGAAGTGCACGGTCTATGAGCAGGGTTTAGGGTTACCATGAGTTGTATTATAAGTAAATCTTTATTGTCAAGATCTAATGATGCAAGGCCATGACCGAATTGACAGCTTTAGCAGTGGCTATGGCCAGATTGCTGTACAGGTCTATTCTTCAGCATAGCTGCAGCAGCCAGAAGCCAAAGCTGTTGCCATATTGGCTTGATTCGGACACAACCTAAATACAAATAACCATGATACATACACGTGTTGTGTACAAACTAAATTCTGACTGAAATTGAATGAACAGGAATTTTTTTTAAAAGGAGGTATACCTCTTGCATCCAACGCGATACGCATGGAGAGATATTTTCCAAGATGATCGATGGTAGCGACTGCCGACGTCTTCAAGTACCTCATGGAATCTGCTCTCAAGGCTTGGTGTTCATGTAATGGGTGTGGCTTAAAGACAAGCTCTATCTCCTGAAAGAAGCACAGGACGATATTAAGAGTACAGTCAGCATTAATAAATAGAATAAGATTGTATGGTTCTGAGAAGAACTGTCGATTACTTTTCAAACAGTATGTGCTGTTCATCATCTGGTATCTCTTGACCCAACCTCGTTCCCAGGGGTGATTGATCTCGCCGTGCCATTTTGTCCAGCATGCCCTGCTCGCTCATAACCCCTGGAATTGGTTCATTAAAATGTGCTCATATACTGCACATTTTAATTAGGCCTGTGGCCGATCCACTCTACGCGCACGCTCAAGTACGCTCAAGGAGCAACTGGTCCCCTCTCATTCTTCATGATCTTGTGATATGTCTAACTCTATGCAGTTTAGGGTGACAGTGTAAAAACATGATTCATTTGAAATAGAATCGCGTCAAATACTTGCATTTTCACACGCACGTACTAAGCGTCCTACAAGCGGTCAGAATATTTAAACACTTAATTCACTTTTGGGAGCCAATCAGCATTGTTTTTCAGTACATCCCTACCAGGGGTTAGTGGCAAGTTCTTCAATATCCTCATTGCCAAAGTGCAGAATTGAGAAGGATTTGGGCTTTTAGGGATCTGCAACACAGGAGGATTTAGAAGGGTTTGGGCTACAATGAGTTTTTGTTAGGGTAGGATTTAGCAGGACTTGGGCTATCGAGCTGTTTTTACATAGGAGGATTTAGAAGGTTTTAGGTCTTATGCAGCTGGAGATTGTAATAAAGCTGACATATTTTTTTGTTAGAAGGATTTGGTCTAATATGTATATTTACAATAAGGAGAAGGATATAGAAGGATTTGGGCACTTTAGGTTTATGACAAGTTTAATCTGAAAGATATAGAAGGATTTGGGCAGTATGTTTACCCAAGGGTCTAGTCTGTTAGGGTTAAGCACAAGTTTGAAATTGTCAAAACATTGTATCTTGCTTACAATAACCCGGATGTACACACAAAACGAGTACGTGCCAAGATACAACAGTTTTTGCACAGAGCTCGTCAGACGCTTTTGCACTCACGCGATGCAATCTTATTTGACTGGTCATACATACGTTATTGTGGGAATCGGCTAAGTCTGCATTACTGCTGTCAGTCACTTGCTCCAGGGCCTCAGTGCTGGACTCGTCTGACGTTCGTAATCTTTTACAGGACTCAACTTCGCCAACTTCGGGTTCCGGTTCCGGTTCTGGTTCTGGTTCTGGCTCAAGGTCAACGACCCCGTCCCCGCCACAGACGGCATCAGTGGCTTCCATGTCTTCATTTACTTGGTTGTGTTTTCTCTATGATATGATCAATAATCAATTGCAAGTCAATAGTCAATCCATGGATTACCAATACATAGCACAAAAAAGAGTTATTCTGGAAGGTCAATTTAATCAATGAATTTGACGTTTTAAGTTGTCTCATAATTATAACAGATATATGACCTTATAACTTTGAACTTGAAATAAAAGTAAGGAAATTATGAAAATAAAACTATGCAAGGGGAACTGTTTTATCAATCAATAAGCAATCCGTCCATAGTACTATAATACAGGTCAATGAATTATCAATCTAAGGAAGACAAAAGATATAGAAAGTCAACAAAAATGTGATTATATTAAAGGAACATTACAGAATTGGTAAGAAAAAAAACTTGTAAAATATACTTTTTTATCACAGATTTACATAAAACTTACACAGTATAATGATATAATGATGATGATAGTAGAAAACACCCCTTGAAATATTTCTGTCTGAAATGCCATATTTGATGAGAAATGAAAAAAACTAATTTTCCGATTGGAGTTTATCGCTCAGTGAGCATTTTATTCATTTGTTGAATCTATAAGATTTCATGCAAAAATGTGTAATTGGTCTTTCACTATTTTCTCGTGACCCAGATGGCCGATCGATCTCAAACTTCAACAGGTTTGTCAGTTTATGTATATGGTGGATTACATAAAGTGCTTACACTGCCAGCAACTGTTTTGTTAGCAAAAACCAATTCTGTAATGTTCCTTTAACAGAGCTATCCGTCTTTAGATTGTTTTCAAATGGATTATAATCATTCAATAAATACTACATGGAATAATTCAATAAAGATATCAACAAGTACCAACCAATTCATAAAAAGACGTTCAATCAAATATGAATAAACAATGAGGTATATGTCAATAAGCAAGCAGTGAAATTTACAGTGTTTCAGTCAAAATCAATCAATGTGTATGTATACAAACAGAGAGTACTTAATGATAACAAGTCCAAAGCAATCAATAAAATCAGTCAATGTACAATCAATATAACAATCAATCAATCAGTCAATAAAATCAGTAAATATACAATCAATACCAGCCATCAATCAATCAATAAAGTCAGTCAATGTGTATACAATATATGTACTCTATCAATAACATCAGTTAATCAAAATACATCAATCAATCAACAATTAAATCATCAATCAATCAACAACTAAATCATCAATCAAAGAAAAGTTACGGCGATCAACTGATCATTGTTCATTCCATATAAATTATCATGGTCAATGCAATCAATAGGAATCTACAATGTATCACGGACATCGATAAAGATACGTCCATTTTCAGGCAAAAAATAGTAAACACTAACTTTAAATGTTACAAAGATGCATGACAGAGAAACAGCCCACCAAATCAATAAATTACTGTGAAAAGTACACACAGCATTTACAGTAGGCCTATACAGTGTTAAGACTGACTATGTGACATTAACGCTCTGTAACATTTTCCAGTGAATTGACCAACTATTCGGAACTCTTCAACTGTACAAGTTGTGCACGGTAGAAAAACCGGGCAATTTAGTTTTGTTTAAACTGTGACATGATTTTCAACAAAACCATTTTCAAATTGAATTGGATAAAAGATAATTAAAGAATGGACAAAATTAATAAATCAACTGACATTGTCAGACAGCTCAGATAATGACCACTTTTTCAGCTAGTAAAATTTGACACTCAAGCTCCAGTATTATAGAGGGACTCCAAGGTCAAATTCAAATTTGTGATCCACTCACTTTCCGAAATGACAACGAGAATAACAATTAAAGTCTCTAACCTCCTGTTAAAATTGTGTAAAATGCCACTGTGTTTGATACCATTCAAGTGTAATTTCGATGAAGTCACCAGTCATTTCAAACATTACGGTCTGTTCATGTTTCTACAATGTTCAGTTCATTCCTAAATGCTGATGATATTCAAAATAGCATTGAATTAGACCTATAATATAATAGTCTGGCCCCCAAATTCCTCTTTGAGATGTTCAGACCTATTGGTTTTTGCTGTTCGATGATAGATAAAATTTTTCAAATTTTACTCTGAAAGAGTATCAAATAAAATGAGAGATTTTACACCAATGGAATTTTCCCCCATTTTCATAAAAGACTCTATCTACTGGAAAATGTTGTGGATCTCAAAATTGAATTTGACCTTTAAGGAAACTTTGACCTCTTCAACGAAAAATTGTAAAATTCTGCATTTCCTTACCACTCTCTGTGCTCTGTTCATGGCCTGTATTTTCAGTCCTTCCTCTATGCTGTTACTCAATGCGTTGGTATTGTGATGTCCCGTCAACTTTGCCAACACTCGCTCCTAAAAAAACAAACAAGGAAAGAGTCGTTCATCTTTGAAATTCTTGCAAGCTGTGAAAAATAGGCATCGATGGTTGATTTTTTTCAGCAACAAATACCAGGCATGCAACTGTAACTTCACCGAAAAAGAGGAAATTACAAAATTTCAATGATTTTGTACAGTATTTTTCAATTTTGAATGGTAAAACTGAGAATAAAAAGAGGAAATCAGCTGATCCGAGGAAAAGTTGCATGCCTGAGATACATGGCATTCAGGTTGGCTCAGTGTTTTCATTCCCTGCCTTTCACCTCTGTGGACCCCGGTTCGAATCCCGGACTGGAGCCTTGCATGTGGATTGGGGTTTAAGTCCCTACCTGATTGCCTGGGTTTCCCACCAATTAGGGGTTTTACTCCCATACCTAAAACTGCCATTTCCTCATCATGTTCTCTACAAGGGTAGACCTACAGGTTACAGTGCCAGTCCCTTTTTGAGGTTCCCTTGTCACATTTAACCAGAAAGATTAAAACACTGATTGTATGTCACTGATTCTGGGGTTTACAATCTTCTGAATGACTCATGCATGTCTACCTCTCCCACGGAGGTCATGTTTTTCTCCATTGTTTGTTTGTTTGTGTGTCTATCTGACAGTCTGTCTGTATTACGCAGAAAATCTTAACAAGTTACGGATGGATTGTCAGGAAAACTTTGCGGGAAGAGTAATCTAGGTCCGAGGAACAAATGATTCGATTTTGTTGAACATCCAAATCTTTTGTGGCTCCATGAACTTCTTGAAAGTTACATTTCTTTAAGAGACTAAGGAGGACATGGCCTCCTTTGAAAGCACCAGCTAGCGGGTCATTTCAGACATTCAGTACCAATCAATTATGTGATTTTCGTCTCTTACTGCTTACGTTGTGGAGGTCATGCACCATATCGAATGCTATCTGGTTGATTTCATAGATCATGACACAGCCCTCTAGAGTTTCCTTTGTTCAAAACATTCAACCTTAAGCCGATTACACAAAGAGCAAAGATTGATCTGAAGTGTGAAAACATCTTAATTGTTAAGCAAAGTGTGATGTCACAAAATACAAATCACTAGGGTAATACTGACAACTCTTAGCGCTTCGAGAAATAGAACCCTGGCTCCCTTTTCAATATGACCTTTATGTGGTCATTGGTACTATATAAAGACAATACATTGGTTGCGATGAGGGAAAGGTCTGTATAGTGGTATTTCTGTTTAAATAACCACCACAATGATAAGAGGGAATCTCTGACAGTAACAAAAAATGCGCTTAAAAATATAAATGCCTAAGTAACCCTACCTGATGTGCCTCATACTCGTCTCTGCTGGGGTAGATCTTTGAAATTAAAGCGTCAAAGTTAGGATCTGGACGGAGCGATCGTTTTGACACAAGCTTCTTTCGACAAGTCGGGCATTCTTTGTTCCTGCGGGTCAAACCAATCAATGAAGACAACAATAACAAAAATGTAATGAAACGGCCCGACACTTCACCTTTACTCTACCTCCACGCCCCTGGTCATTGCTTTGGTGCCCTTGGAATTTTTAAGTACAAGTGATCATTTCTCTAATTGAGGAGCCCTTTACCATGAACAGGCCTGATACTTCATTCTTCAAATGACAAGGACCCCAAGGTGTTTTTCCTTAACCCTAAAGAACCCAAGTCCTACAATATCTTCATTGCCAAAGTGCAGGATTGCAAAGGATTTGGGCTATAGTATTAGGGATCTGCAACACAGGAGGATTTCGAAGGGTTTGGGCTAAAATGAGTTTTTGCTAGGGTAGGATTTCGCAGGACTTGCGCTACCGGGCTGTTTTTACAGAGGAGGATTTTGAAGATTTTAGGTATTATGCAGCTTAGCCAAAATACGATTCTGAAGGTTTTGGGCTGTTTAGGGGTGGATATTGACTCCCTAACTTCTGTCTCAAAAGGATTTAGAAGGATTTGGGCTAATATGTATACTTACAATAATCTGAAGGATATCAAAGGGTTTGGGCAGTATGTCTACCCAAGGGTCTAGTCTGTTAGGGTTAAAGTTAAAGGGCACCTCTATGAGGAAATTGACAACTCCTACTGGAACATGTCAAAGGTCACCGAAGGCAATGACCAAGGGCAATGGAGGCAATTACATCAGTTGCCTCCGCGAAGTATCAAGGAAATTAACAATGCTTTGCCCTTACAAGAACAAAATCTTAGGCCCAAATAGATATTAGCACCAAAAGAGTAAAACAACTCTACTTATGTACACCAAACATATGAAAGGTTATGAAGTCATAAGAGTGGTTGTGGATAAACTGTTTTAACCCTCCTACTGTCAGTGACTCTTTGTAACATTTTCCAGTGAGTTGACCAACCATTTGAAACCATTCGACTGCCAAGGTTGTGTACGGCGGCACAACTGTGCACAGAACTAACTGTTTACTGTGTACATGCATTCCCTCATGGTATCATATTTCAGGCTGGCATAGTTTATCTATCATTCAAAACCACTTGAATGGTATTGAATGGTCAGACAGCAAGAGAGTTAAAAGGAGACAGTTTTATCGTAAAAGTGGTCGGTGCAGTCGAGCCTCTGTTACTCACCCACTTCTCAGAGCAGTGATGATGCACTCTTGACAGAACCGATGAAGACATTCCTTGGTTGTGTACGTATTCTTTAACATGTCCAGACATATCGGGCACATGAGTTCACTGTGAAGACTACGAGGGGATACTGCTATCTCTGTGTCATCTGTAATCGCCTCTTGCGGCGTACGATGAAGCTCATAAAGGCTGAGCTCTGTAAAAATAACAAGAGACATATCGTCGCTTCAGTGCAAAAATCTCCTAAAATAGCATTGACGTTACACGCGAATTTGAAAGTGACAAAATGTTGCATCTCGCTTAAAATAACACACAAGACCAATAGGTGCCGCACAACTGACATTAGTATTGGGTCTCGACATCTTTTTGTTTGACAAGATTGATTGCAACGTGCAAATTACAAGGAACCTGGGGCCGATTTCACAAAGAGATAAGACTAGTCTTAATGTATCTGAAGTTAGGACCAGTAACTGGTCTTAACTTAAGACTAGTCCTATCTCTTAGCATTGCCTTGGACTAGTCCTAAGTTAGGAAGAGTTTTGTGAAATCGACCCTGACTAGCCAGATCTGATGAAAGGTCTTGATAGAAAAAACAAAAACAAGTTTAAATGCCTAAGAAATGTATCTGATGTAATATTGCACTTCTTGCATTGGGACAAAGAACCATTTTTGTTCTTCTTTTATTATGTCTTATTTTTACTAGAAAGACGCGCGAGTGCGACCAGTATACACGCAGCAAACAATGCACTATACCCCCTGACAACCAATGTACTATGCCCATAGCAACCAGTATACTATACCCATAGCAACATCAGCTTCTTGGTACCTAGAGATCCATGCACAACATACGTGTGGGGTGTTATAAAACAAATATTGACTGCTTTTACTTGTGCTTTGATTAAAACTACGAGGTAGTAGTTAATAAGCAGGACAGTTCTTTTCAGAACTGAGAAGTCTCCCGAATTCCGAAAAAACCTACTCCGCGGTAGTAGAATAAACAGCAAGACAAGTTCTCTAAAGAACAAATCTACACAGCAAGTAGATATTTTTACACATGGTGTTACCGCAAACCGAATATATACTAACTACGACTCCCTTGGTGATCCCGGCTTCCCCTCAGGAAAATAGAATGTGCCGAGGATCACCTCGGGAGTCGTAGTTTTAACCATAGAGCGTGAAGCAGTCAATATTTATATACTATTGTCAGTACTGTCAGTGTTTGAGTAGAGTACCATTCATTCATGGGAGAGGTCTGGGGCTTGTACTTACCCCATGTTTTGCTCGGCTGAGAATTACTTGTCTGCAATAAAATAAAACCACACAAGAGATTGATTAATGACTACATAGTTCAACTTGTTAATCTTCCTACAAGCACAAGATTCGGGTATGTGATCAATCAGTGCAACAGATTGCCACTGCAGAAAATTACCGAGGTTGAAAACCTTATCTCTTCCAACAGTGCACTGCAGTGGCCCAAATTCCATTGCAGTCCACACAATCGGCGACCAGAGTTACCATTCAGTAACTCAACACCTAAATTCTTCAAAGAATTTAGGTGTTGAGTTACTGAATGGTAACTCCGGTAACAGTAGATTTCTACTGCTTGTGACAAGTTGTTCTTACAGATACACAATAAACACTGGGTTGAATTAGCGATGGTTAGTGATTCAATAGATAGGTTGCAGTATGACGTAAATCGGCCATCTTTATGGCAGTTTGGAACAAACAGTCATGCGTTTCGTGTGAGAACGGCGTGCAGCACGCGCACATTTGACAAAACTCACTGCAGGATTGGTCAGTGAACAACGCGGCTGCGTTAATAAGTTGAGCGCTTAACGCATCCGCAAGCCAAAATGCACTTTGCCCGTAAAAATGGCGTCTACTGGGAACTATCTATAATGACGTTTCCAATCTAATGAAGACAGTCCAAACTATACTTAGTTGGACCACCTGACTTGTCCCTAGCTACACGTACAGCTTTGATTATAAGTGATACTGATGATAGTTAGCAGTGATACCACAGTGATAGAAATAACCGAGATCAGTGGGCCTCTTGACTTGAGTCTTAACTTTAAAATAAGACTCAAGTCGAGAGAGAATTGAAATAAGACGAAAGTCATTTAAGACTTAAGTCTTTTTTCAATTGTCTCAAGTTTCTCTCAGCTTACAATGGGGCTTGTACACAGTGATTTTCCTCACAAAACTTGAGAAAAATGTTTGACGAATCAATAGACCCTTTCACGGTAATATGCGCTATGTTCATTCTGCCCCCTGTGCCATAATGCATTGTTTATCTTCAACTCTGCAACTTAATAATCGCACTTGACACACAGCGTGAGAAGCGCGTGTGAAGTTCCGAACCATGTAAATTGTAAATGTCTGATCAAAATAAACAATGCACCACAACGCACGGTCAAGATTCAACATGGCACATATTCAATATTGTCATTGAAAGGGTGTTAACTAATATCATATATCTTAATTTATATTTCTAGTTTAATCATGGAGAAGGATTTTCCTTCCTCCATCACATGTCCATTACTCCATGGTTTTCAGGTGTAGTGCACACAACTGAATTTAGGTTGGTTCCATCATGGAGGTAGTTCCATCCAAGTTCGTTTCATGCTACATGTGATGTAGTTCGTTGGGATGATTGTTTTAGTTGAGAAGGAACAATGACACAAGTGACAGTAGTCAGTGCCAGGACGAGCACATCTATTTGTGTTGTGGGAGGGGACTGCACTTGACTTCTCCACCAGCACCAACCCGCACCACCACCAGAGTGAGAGTACTGTGGGCCCAGCCTCTGTCTGCTCTCGGCATGTGTTCAGCAGCTCCCCAGCCAGTCAAACATGAATCTTTTACGAATGATCTCCAAATACCACACCTAATTTTGTTACTTACTTAAACTTAACGATCACTACATGTTTAAACAAGTGTTTAAATGCACCATACCTGATTTGCGTGAGTAACAGCCATGTTGAAAATTCGGACAGAGCTTCCTTCTCGTCCAGTTTCTTTTCTTTTTTCCACGGACGATAATTACCAAAAACATGTAATGCTGCACTGAAACAGCGCCACCTCGTGGTCAGTTGGACTCACAACCTCGGTCTCATGGTTGGTTGAGAAAGTAACAGGATACCCGGCCGTTCACCAGGCGTTTTAATTCAGCGTTGTACACCGGTCGAGCAGAACTTTTCAAACAAAACTGCCAACGAAGTAACGTAAATAATAGTCTACAAGTACAAGCTTCATTTCCTTGAGATTTTGTCGGTAAATATGTATTTTGTGCAAATTTTCTTTGTAGAACATGTTAGTAGCTCAGGGTATACAGTATAGAGCATTCAGCACTGCCTCAGTCATTATTTTGTGCTGTGTACTCTCGTATCGTTTACTACACCCATTTCATGTGTACAGTGAGTAGGTACTATCATGGAGCTGATGAGAATGTACTCCTCCACCGGTATTGCATTGGTAATGGTAGAGCAGAGGTCTCACTCAGTCGATTTTCTTTCAAGTTTCAATCAAAGTGACTCTTGGAATCCCTCTGAATTTCACATCTGTCCTTTAATTAGTTTCCCTGTCAGTGTAGTTACTGATTAGTGTAGTCATTTAACTTTTATTTTTTTTTATTAATTACTAATTAGTAATTACTAATTGCTTAGGGCCTAAGCAATTAGCTCACCTGTGTACAGTATGCAGTGTTAACTTTTTATGAAATTTTGCATTTAAGATAATTCAAAATTTTGACTTATTAATCATATTATCGTTATTCCGACCCGCCCAAAAAATGTTATACTGTCGGGCCTTGTCGGGCTAGTAAACTGTGCAGGAAGTTTTAGTAGCCCAGATTTTAAGCAGGAATTGCCATGAATGTAATGTTCTGATGTGTTAATGTTTAGGATCACAACCAGTTTAATGATCAAATGAAGTTATATTCACACACTCAATAACGATTAACACATTTTATACATTAATTATTCACATCTGAAAAGGAAGAAATGGGCATTTTAAACAAGTAGGTTGCACAGTTTTTAGTAGCCCACAGGGCAAGTTGAGAAGTGGTGTTTACTAGCCCATGGCATTTTTTACTAGACAATGTACGCCGGGCTAGTGTTAAGGGTGTCTATGTTGGGCACGATCGGTCAATCTGCGCGATCAACCGATCGCGCTGCGCTATCGACCGATCGCGATGCGCTATTGAAAGATCTATTGGTCGCGCAGCAATCGGTCGATCGCGCAACAATCGGTCGATCGCGCAACAATCGGTCGATCGCGCAACAATCGGTCGATCGCGCAACAAACATGCGCGATCGACCGATTGTGCAGGGTTAGTTTGACGCGATCGACCGATTGTGCAGGATTGGTTTGGCGGGATCGGCCGATTGTGCAGGAATGGTTTTGCGCGATCGGCCGATTGGGTTAGGGTGGTTAGGGTTAGGGTAGGGTTAGGGTTAGGGTTGGGGTTAGGGTTCCTTCCTCCTTGGTTAGTTAGTGTTAGGGTAAGGGTTAGGGTTAGGGTTTGGGTTAGGGTTTGGGTTAGGGTTAAGGTTAGGGCACGATCGAATAAATTCCTGCACGATCGGCCGATCGCGCAAAAAATACTTGCAGCGCGATCGGTCGATCGCGCAAAAATGTTCATTGCGCGATCGACCGATTGTAGCGCGATCGACCGATTGTTGCGCGATCGACCGATTGCTGCGCGACCAATAGATCTTTCAATAGCGCAGCGCGATCGGTTGATCGCGCCGATTGACCGATCGCGCCCAACATCTATAGTATTACTAGTAGGCTAGTCAACTCTCATATAATGGTGAGTCTCGTATTACCGCGGTATCTCAAAAGTCACTTTTTGCGGTTGCCGGTGCCAGTACATGTGGAGTGTATACATGTATGTATGGACGACTTTCATAGAGTGAATCGATAACCGAAGGACCTCACCTACCGTTCTGGTAAAAAAATAAGGGGGGGGGAAGCTTGGGTTGGGAAGTGTATGAATTTCTGAAAAAACACTGTTTTCCACTTCCAGCCCATACAAATTTTTGCAGACCATTGTCTGTCAAAAGTGCCATTTATAACAAAAGTGCCATTTTCCAACTATGAGCAGTTAAGTTTTTAAAAACATGGGTAACTACTTTGCACTTAACTCCTACAAAATCAAACCAGTCTAAATTGAACATGTTGAGGCGCAAACAAAAAATGCTAACTTTGTAATTTAAATGCTTAAAAAAAAAAGTTGCCATCTGGTGGGAAGTTTAACATTTCCTGTGAGGTAAAACATTTAAATTTTATCTTTTGAATTGATCATGTTGATTTAAACGTAAACGAGCTCTGATTAATGTAGGGAAAGTCCTCAAAAAAGTCTTTGACAATTACTGAGATGATGTTAGTATCACCTCTGGGATCACTCTGGGTGCATGCATGCTCATTTTCAGAGATTTCACCTCCAGGATCACTCTGGGTGCATGCATGCTCATTTTCAGAGACTTCATCTAGGATCACTCTGGGTGCATGCATGCTCATTTTCAGAGATTTCACCTCCAGGATCACTCTGGGTGCATGCATGCTCATTTTCAGAGACTTCATCTAGGATCACTCTGGGTGCATGCATGCTCATTTTCAGAGACTTCATCTAGGATCACTCTGGGTGCATGCATGCTCATTTTCAGAGACTTCATCTACTGTAGGATCACTCTGGGTGCATGCATGCTCAGTTTCAGAGACTTCAACTCCAGGATCAATCTGGGTGCATACATGCTCATTTTCAGAGACTTCATCTAGGATCACTCTGGGTGCATGCATGCTCATTTTCAGAGACTTTACCTCCGGGATCACTCTGGCTGCATGAATGCTCATTTTCAGAGACTTCACCTCCGGGATCACTCTGGGTGCATGCATGCTCATTTTCATAGACTTCACCTCTGGGATCACTCTGGGTGCATGCATGCTCAATTTCAGAGACTTCACCTCCAGGATCACTCTGGGTGCATGCATGCTCATTTTCAGAGACTTCACCTCTGGGATCACTCTGGGTGCATGCATGCTCATTTTCAGAGACTTCACCTCCGGGATCACTCTGGGTGCATGCATGCTCATTTTCATAGACTTCACCTCTGGGATCACTCTGGGTGCATGCATGCTCATTTTCAGAGACTTCACCTCCAGGATCACTCTGGGTGCATGCATGCTCATTTTCAGAGACTTCACCTCTGGGATCACTCTGGGTGCATGCATGCTCATTTTCAGAGACTTCACCTCCGGGATCACTCTGGGTGCATGCATGCTCATTTTCATAGACTTCACCTCTGGGATCACTCTGGGTGCATGCATGCTCATTTTCAGAGACTTCATCTAGGATCACTCTGGCTGCATGCATGCTCATTTTCAGAGACTTCATCTACTGTAGGATCACTCTGGGTGCATGCATGCTCATTTTCATAGACTTCACCTCTGGGATCACTCTGGGTGCATGCATGCTCATTTTCAGAGACTTCACCTCCAGGATCACTCTGGGTGCATGCATGCTCATTTTCAGAGACTTCACCTCCGGGATCACTCTGGGTGCATGCAAGCTCATTTTCAGAGACTTCATCTAGGATCACTCTGGCTGCATGCATGCTCATTTTCAGAGACTTCATCTACTGTAGGATCACTCTGGGTGCATGCATGCTCATTTTCAGAGACTTCAACTCCAGGATCACTCTGGGTGCATGCATGCTCATTTTCAGAGACTTCATCTAGGATCACTCTGGGTGCATGCATGCTCATTTTCAGAGACTTTACCTCCGGGATCACTCTGGGTGCATGCATGCTCATTTTCAGAGACTTCACCTCTGGGATCACTCTGGGTGCATGCATGCTCATTTTCAGAGACTTCACCTCCAGGATCACTCTGGGTGTATGCATGCTCATTTTCATAGACTTCACCTCCAGGATCACTCTGGGTGCATGCATGCTCATTTTCAGAGACTTCACCTCCAGGATCACTCTGGGTGCATGCATGCTCATTTTCAGAGACTTCACCTCTGGGATCACTCTGGGTGCATGCATGCTCATTTTCAGAGACTTCACCTCCAGGATCACTCTGGGTGCATGCATGCTCATTTTCAGAGACTTCACCTCCAGGATCACTCTGGGTGCATGCATGCCCAATTTCAGAGACTTCAAATCCAGGATTACTCTGGGTGCATGCTCATTTATAGAGACTTCACATCCAGGATCACTCTGGGTGCATGTTTGCTCATTTTCAGAGACTTCATGGACGAATTTGATCAGACAAACAAGTGTATTTTTGTATGTCAAGGTGGAAAGTAACACTTCAACCAATATAATAACAAGACACTTTTCACAGGTTGTTGAACATGTTTTATTCTGATAGTGAAACGTGCTTGCGGTGGTACTCTTTCCTAATAATTTATAAACTCCATATTTTGATCCAGGTAGGATGAAACACTTTGTACTGTTTTCTTTTAACACTCAGATTGTCAACAATGAGGACAAGGTCAAATACGAGAGGGAGCCTCAGGTTGCAGAGCAAGACTGTGAATCTGCAGAAAAGCAGACCGAAATCGACATCTGACTCCACAGTCGTACATGTCAAAATGAAAGCAAAGAAGTCAAAGACTACATCTAGAAATCCTCATCCAAAATCCTTAAAACAAGGGAAGAACTCTGTAACTTCAGAAAGCCAATCAGGTACATTGCATTTAGAAGATTGATTACAAGTTTTTCACAGCCTAAAACTGACAGTCCAAAGCTTTAAAAATATATATTTTTTAGGAAATTAACTTAATTTTTGTCTGGATATGGTGCGATTGTTTGTCATTGAGCCAGACATTCCAATCTTATCAGAGTCCAAACAATTGGGTGTTGAGTCACCACAGAGCGGAGTATTTTGATTGATTTGGTACTATACACCAAAAGAACACACTCTTAGCATGAGGCCAGGTATACCAATCTTATCAGAGTCCAAGCAATTGGGTGTTGACTGTTGAGTCACCATAGAGTGGAGTATTTTGATAGATTTGGTACTGTGCCAATATAATCCATTGTTTTTTTGAGGGGTCACTGTCATTGAGGATCTCTAGCCAGAGACACTAGTGGTCTAGGGTTGGGGGTTTGGTGGGGGAAGAGGGGAATTGATGGTATACTTGTACATGAATCTGTGTTTAAAGCATACTTAAGAAACTACATACATGTAGACACTGTATGACCTGACATCAAATATTTTATAAGTTTTTGAAAAAATGATGCACATTTTCAATGTTATTACATGTAGAGATTACTCATTTTTTTTAAGAGGTGTGGTTTACCAGAACGTTGATTATTGCTGAGGCATCTTCGCCAAATGTTCCTCAAATTTTTTTCATTTACAGGAAAAGACATTGCAAGAAATGGACAATTACTATCATCTGATGGTCTACTGATGATGAAACTGCAACAAGAAGCAGGGCCTGACTTAACACGGTAAGCAGCATACAATCAAGATCTGTCCTAGTTGCCGAGATAAATGAAATATGTCAATGTGTACATGCAGTGCTTCCACTGAGCTGGCCCATGAAATGAGCAATTCAAACTGAATCCCAAAATTGAAAATACGCAGCCTGTAAACTGACAAGAATGCAGCGCTCACACAAATGCCTGATGGTTATTCCATCTAGATATATCCAAATTATGAGTTTGAGATACATAGATCTCAAGGAAAAGCTTACAATGACACAAAATTTGCTATTTTTTTCATTTTGTCTTTAGGTCCATCTACACTAACGGGTACAACTCATTAAATGTTAAGTGGGGCATGGGAGACTGATTTTAAAGCAAGTAATGTATTTTGTCCCGATTTTTTTCCCTGTACATTCCATTGCTGTTTTTAGTGAATGTGTCTCCCCCCCCCTCCCCAAAAAACAACCCTAATATGGGTATTTAAGAAATTACAGAGTCATTTTAACGTTCATCACAGGAACAGACGGGATGGACAAGAAAGGGAACTTAGGGCACATCAGTTTACCTAATTTTGTTCAATTTACACCCTTACCACTTAATTCAATTTACACCCTTACCACTTAATTCAATTTACACCCTTACCACTTAATTCAATTTACACCCTTACCACTTAAGGATTGTAGAACAAGTCAACACTGATGACTGAGCCATTTCTCTGGGTCTTGAGGAAATTTGAGTCTAAAAAATTTTGTTTTCATAACAGGACAGAAAATCGTTAAAAAAATCTGTCCCCGTTTTTGTACACCCCTAATTTCTAAATTTTGCACCCATTAGTTTCCTGTATGATGGCAAACTTTCACTTGGAGGTGGTGATATTGGCAAAAAAAGTGGAGGGGGGGGGCGTTGGTTCCTGAAAGTAGAGTGGTGGGCTGACTCACATTTGACATGCTTTAATGGACAGGGGAAACAGTGCATCATGGATGAATTTGTGTAACAAATTATTCTTTATTTTATTCTTAGGTTGATCGACAAAGATGGAGACAGTGAGTCTTCAGGTGATGAGGAATTGCCGGCAATATTTGATCCATCTGCTCCTGAAAGCAGAGGTAACTTTCTGATATGTGGTCTTACAATGTAGCTTTTCTGCTTGTCTTGGCGTTTCTGCTTCGTTTTTGTCTTTTCTGCTCTTGTCTTTGCTATTTTATGCTTGCTTAGATTTTATGCTGTTTTGTGTATCACTTCAAAACTGCTTTTTACCAGAATTTGTTTTGACAAAAATGATTGCTGGTATCTGATTTGTTTGACCACTCATGCATTCAACACGCATTCTTTATAGCAGCATATATGATCAGCGGCAAATTTTACTAGCTCTGCTATTGCCCTAAAGATTTAATTTCGTAACAAATTTAATTTCTTATCATACAAAGTTCAGTGATATAAAAATTAAAATAATACCCAGTTCTTATATAACGCTTTTTCACCCGAGGGTGTCTCAAAGTGTTCTTTATTTTTCTAATAGGTATGTGGAGCTTTGTTCAAATTATAAGATCCATTTATTTACACGGCACTATGTAATGGTTTACTAAGTTGCTGTGGCACAATCTGCAGCTAGCCGTACCAGAAATCACCCAGGCACTGCTATACGGCTTTACATCCCATCCGAAGGAAAAAGCAACAATGGTTAATTGTCTTACTTAAGGACACAAGTGTCTAGACCTGGACTCGAACCCACACTCCGCTGATCAGTACCAGAGATTGAGTCCAATGGGCTTGTATTGACCACTCTGCCATGACACGCCAAATTCTCCCGATCATACTGTAAAAAAACAACTTCTTATTGTAAAAAAGCACAAGGCACTCCATACTACACATGTAGGTGTTTGACATGTCTGATCTTTTCTGTGACGTGTTACCCAAAACAGAAAATCTTGACGTGTTTATGTTTTTATAAATTGAAGTATTTCTTTTGTTTTTGATTAGTGTTAGAGCTTGCTTCGGGTACAGTGGTGTGGGCGAAGAGCTGTCGTTGGTCGCATTGGCCTGCTGTGGTAAGAGTTTTAATTTGTCCCTATTTTGTTAACCCTCATTAATGCTCATAGTTTGTTCTTTTAAGGGCAAAGTTTGTTTTGTTGATGAGGGAAATTATAATTTCTACTGGAACATTTCAATGGGCACCAAGGCGCTGGCCGGGGGCATGGAGGCAATTGCTTTTTGTTGCCTCCATGGCCTGCACTCCTTTTGTTTTATTGTAAAAATCTGTATATATAGTAGAACAAATCTATGGACTTCTCGTTTTAGTGTAAATCTCATTGCTAAAAGCATTTTAGTATAACTGCTAAGCAGCATGCCCCCTCATCGTGCCCCCCTCATGTGCCCCCCTCACGTGCCTCTCTCACGTGCCTCCCTCACGTGCCCCCCCCCTCTTGTGTCCCCTCTCACATGCCCCCCTCAAGTGCCCCCCACAATTGCCAGTGCCCCTCCAGGTGCCAGCCACAAAAAAATCTCCCCCCCCCCCCCCCAACAGGCTTAAGAACTGTTCCTAGTATTTGGATACTGGCTGCAATTTGTCTTGATTTGTTACCGTATTCTCTTTTTCTCAGCTGTGTAATTTTTACTGTAATAAAAAGAAGGCCTGGGTGGAGTACTTTGAAGACAGACAAAGGTTAGTGTTTCTGGATCCAAGAAGAGCAGATCACATTTCCTTGATCGTTAGCGATGCTTGGATGTGCTGTACAAGCACAGGGAGAAAAAGAATAAGAATTAACCAGCCAAAGTTAAGGCAACTGCACAATCCTTTCATCCATACTTCACATAATATTCTTGGGTTCTGCTTGAAAACACTTTAAGGGATTTAAAGAACGTTGGAAGGTTCCCAGCCGAGTTGCCTTGATGATTGATTACAACTCTCATCTAAATTTAAGTTATATTGAATAATAGTTGTGTTTACTCCAGTACAACTTTAATTTGATTTGGGATCTGGTTGACCTAGTGGTATATTTGCCCTGCCATGCACCTCTGTGGACCCTGGATCGAATCTTACCCCAGACTGGAACCTTGCATGTGGATTGGGTTTCAGTCACTAACTGATTCTGTGGGTTTCTCCAAAGTGCAGTTGGGATTTTCCTCACACATCTACAACTCACATATCCTTGTCTTTTCTTCGCAAGTACCTTCTGGACTAAGGGTTACAGTGCAAAGCACTTTTGAAGAATTCCTTGACCAAGGAATTCTTCAAAAGTGGCACCAGTTTCATCACCAGAGATATAATATTGATAATAATTTAGACCTATTACTTGAAAATCCTGTATTCCTGTCATGTGATTTCTTTGAATTCTTCCCAATTTTAGGATCCTCTTAATAAAACCTCCTTGAGCTTTTCAATTTTTATGAAAAGAAGTAAAGCAATCGCCAAAGGGAGAGAGAAATAGTCGTAGTGTTGCATTTATTTGGTGATACACAGAGTCTGTGACATCTGAATTGTGACATCCAAGAGGCCCCAGGTCTAGAGAACAAGGGGGGCCCAGACCCGCTAGCCATTTTTCAGGAATTTTCACATTGCCGATCTCATCTCTGAGATGTATTGTATTCTTGCTGTCCCCAGAGTTCAAGTGAGCAGCAAATCACTGGTACCCTTCACTGGACTGAACCGGTCAAAGTATATTGTAAGTCAAAGTTTTTTGGGGGTCTTGAGAAATATTCATCTAAATATACAGTACAGACAAAACTCTTTACAAAACCTTGGATTGTTTATTCTATAAAACATCTAACCATAACTCCATAGAGTGATTTACGTGGATCCTTCTTTTATCATGTTTATCCAACAAAATGCAACACGGCATGTTCACTAAATTTTGAATTGTTGGACTCTAATTTTGGTGGTATGGCTGATCTCATGTAAAGCATAATCACTTTACTTGTGCAGTCCCTCAGTCCAACTGAATCGGACATAATATGCAGTAAGATTTTGATGGGTTGGGGTAGTTACGGTTGAAGAAAATAACTTTTCAATACTATTTGATAAAAGTATGAGATGTCAAGTAATGAACCACAAGGGAAATCGACTGGGTAAATTTCAAATAGTTTGAGGTGTAACAAAAAAAAATTGACTAGAGCGGGATTTGAACCAACGACCTCCGATTAACATACCGGCGCTCTAACCAACTGAGCTATCTAGCCCTATGTTGGCGGTCTCTCTATTTTGTCAATATCTTTGTTCGGGGGTGCCAGTCAGAAGCCACCGAACAAAGATATTGACAAAATAGGGAGACCGCCAGGATAGGGCTAGATAGCTCAGTTGGTAGAGCGCCGGTACGTTAATCCGGAGGTCGTTGGTTCAAATCCCGCTCTTGTCAATTTTTCCTTGTTCACCCCCAAACTAAAAGTATGTTAAACTTTCCAGACAACAGTAACTAAGTTGTGAAAGTCAAGACTTTCTTATAGCCGTGCAAGCTAAATTCACTTCATTATCTGGTACACTATCACCAACTTTTTTTGGGGGGTGACAAGTGAGTAATCAAATTAATTGGGGTTAAGAATGCACCACAGTTTTGAAAGAACCTGCAGAGAACCCTGCTATTCAGTGTACCGGGCATGATTTAAAATTGAACTCACAGATGGTTTATTTGTGGACAGCAACCTGCATTTCAACCACATCCAAGACCCCAAGAGTTTGGAATCATTGGAAGGTTCTTGTGATCTCAAATTTAAAAAAGAAGTGACGTTTTTACTTTACTTTTGGGGGAGCAAGTTTAAATAAAATGACAAATGTTTTTAAAATTGTGTTTCCGTGTAAGGATTTGGGACGACAACACAAATCTTACGACATTGAATTTGAGAAGGCTTTAGAGAAGGCCGATGACTACTTAATCAAGAGAGGTAAGCAGACCCTGTTAAGTCATCTGAGAATTCAGGGATGAGAATGTTTAAACTTTATCTGAATTCAGACTTTCGTTTAGATCTGCCCAGTGAAAAAATTGTTGTTATGTTCTTTTCGGTATTTATTTGTTGATTGATTGATTTATTTAGACAGGGTAGCCTTATCAGTATAACAACTACTATCCCTAAGGGCCCTGTGTACAAACAGCACAAGTAAAATGGTAAAATTGTAAAATACAGAGGTGCACAGCCACAATCATGGGCACACTTTTTGTTACAAAGACACCAAATGAACAACTCATAAATATTGAGTAACTCTTTGCAGATCTTGTCTTCGACAAACTCAAGTCCTTTCTACTCTTCATTCACACGTCGCTGGTTATTTAATTTACAAACAACATTGAAATAGCTGTTACATCACTGGTTTTCAAACACATCACTGGTTCATAACATGGACACGAAAAAAACGTGTACCCATGATTGTGGCTGTGAACAGAGCAACAAGAAAAGCCATGAATAAAAAACAGAAAACCGAGTGTAAAACAAAAACATAAATCTTACAAGGTACATGTAAGACGAAAAATTACAAAAAAGTTAAGCACATCACAAATCATGAAAATTAAAACATGAACAAAACAATCAAAACTATACATGCACAAAGGGTTACACCATCGCACTTCAGTTAAACAGAGGAGAGGCAAATAAAAAAGAGCAAAGATTACTTTCAAACAAGAAATCATGCTCTATAAACACTTCTCTAGCGCCGAGGATACTGTTAGCAGAAGCTCTTTGTAATCTATATCTCCAGAGATAACCAAAAGGTGGGACTTACATCATTTCAACATACCTCCCTAAAATTTGGATCCTAGTTTTATATTTTTTTTGTAAGCAATGACTCTCACGCCTGTTAGATGTGCATAGTTGTATTTTTTCGCAACATCTTGGAATCGCTGGTCAGCCAGCTTGGCACAAGAATCGTAGTCTCTTCCTCCCCTAGTTGTTTGTGTGATGTAGACTTCATTTAATGATTGGTCTAATTTCAGATTTTGTTGTGTATTTTATTCTAAGGGCTAGGAAAGTCATGTGATAGTAATACATCGTTCCACTCGGGTAAGTTGAGAACAGACCTTTAATCTAAAACCTAGTCCGAATTTATTATTTTTGTTTTTTACCCTTTTTGCTGATATGCGATAAGTGCTGTATGCTCAGCGCTTTTCGAGTCCTGATTGGAAACAAATCCACAGGTTACAGGTTGGCCTTTCTGATCTTTTTACTCCAATTTGAAAAGATTGCATAGTAGCAACCTTATTTAATTTTACCATCATCGGAAAGATCTAATCTTTCTCTTTCCAATGATGATAAGCTTGGGTATGGAGGGTGAATATAGATAATACTACAGCTTTATTACAAATAGTATTTGTGCTCAGGCTTCAATGCTTTTTTGAGTGTAAGTTTGGTTGACAAAAGTTGCCAACGATAAGGAAAGGGCTAAAGCAATTCACAGAGTTGACTGATCGGAGCAAGGATGGGAGGGCATTCTCCATTTTAGGACCGGCCCATGAGAAGGCTTTGGAGTTCGCTCGTCCCCAGCGCCTTGCCTTAAAACCAAAGGCGCTGGGATGGGCAAACGTATCGTTAACGTTAATGCTCAGTCCCATGCTCAGTCCCATCATGCATCACACTCACACTGCAAGCACTGCACGCATGACGTACTTCCTGAACAAGAATCTGTGCAAGCTGATTAGCCCATCCCAGCGGTCCTGGATAGGCCGCTGGGGCCGAGCGAAGCTTTGGAGCTGTATGATTTATTCCTTGCTCTTGTGGGAGTACGAAAACCTTGAAAGGTATTTATTTATAGGGGGAGGACAGGTCAAAGGTCCATGTAAGATTCTGATGGATTGAGCTGTTCGCAGCAAGATGGCATATTTAAACTGTGTAGCCAAAAAAAACCAGAAACACTGATTTTTACTTCTTTAATCTTGTTTCTCGTAGCAGAACTTGACACGAGTTTCCATTCGCCACCGACTTCACCACAGTCGGAGCCCCAATGCCCCATATCACCCTGTAGGACATCAGAGCACAATTATGCCATGTCGTCCGACCAATCAGCAACTGTGAGTACTTAATAACTGACTACAATCTTAGCTTCTGTTATGTTCACTGATTCGCCCGAGTCTTGCAAGGTCTATCGTAATTTACAAACTTACAGTTTGAAATGACTTTCTTTGTAATGTAGCCTAACGACGTCCAGTCCAATCTACTGTCATCAGATGATGAGTTGCGGGTTGGTTTCCCACTTCAGAGCAGCTGCCCAGCGAACAGTGGGGAGAGTCCACAGGAGGATCCATCTCTTATCAAGAGGTAGTCTATAACATTATCAAAAATGTCCTTCAAGTATTTTAGAAGAAGTTTGAATTGAATTCGATACTGAATTGGCAACCAGTGACGACTTTGCAGTGTGTTTGAATGAAAGCTTGTACTTAAAACCTTTTAGATACAAATCCAGACGTTTCTTCGAATCATACAGTTATTTTTTTATTGCAGGCAGAAGAGGTGGATCCGTACTCAAAACCGACTGCTGGAATACATCCTGAAAAAAACCACAGAGGTAGGTGTTGGGCCAAATAAAAAAAAAAACGTGTTAAACGTCCCTGCCCGCTTCTTTTTAAGAGGCGGGCGTCCTTTTAAAAACAAAATTTTTACAATCAATTTTAACGATCTCTGACGATAAAAGTGAATAAAAAAAACAATAAGATCGTATTTTTGACTTTAGCACAGTGAAAAAACAAACAGAAAAAGGCTGGCAATCATCATGAAAACTAGCCCGGCCGGTTGTCATGAAAATGTGTTGGGCGGCCATTTAAAAAAAAAGAAAAAAAAAAGGCCCTCCTTCCTTTTTTCAAAAAGGCAGGACGCTAGACAAGTTTTTTATTTTATTTTGCCTTACGACATAGATTAATCAGAGGAGCGTACTTTAGAGAAAAAAAAAGTGTCCCTTAAGAAATTGTTACCACAGCTTAACAATGCTGAACCAAAACAAATGACAAAGTTTAACCAATGACCAAAGCTCAAAAGTTGGGTTGCCGATACGCGCCCCTTAGCAGAGTTTTCCTCAACGGCTTTGAGAGAGACTCGACTGGGTCAAAACGTGAGGCCATAACCACTTTTTGCGTTTATACGACAAGTCATTTTGGTTGGTGAGTAGTTTTGTTTTCCTTCTTTCATTTGGTTTTGTTCTTGACACAGAATCATCTGTTAGCTATCTACCATTCGAGGACAAAGTCGGAGAGACACTCATTGTTTGTATCAAAACGAACCGATGATCAGAAGAAACTGCGATCGCTGGCTGGCCTTGGACCATTCACGGAAGATGAGCAGGTAAGATTTTTACCCTTCAACTAACTTTTAAGTCTTGAGAAAAAATTCTTTGGAAAGGGTATTTATAAAATCAGCATAAATGATACCAACTTTTACTCCATTGATTATCAGAATCCAATATAGGAAATGCATGTAGCTAGTTTTTTTTAAGGGTCTAGGAAAGAAAATGTTACCAAGTTGTTTTTCACCTATTTTTTCAAAGACTTGCGGTCTTACTTGCGATAAAACCACAAATTTCAAAAGAATTGGCCTTGAATGGTGAAATGGACGAATATTGGTTAAATTATGCGCAAAATTTATTTTTACATATCAAGGATTAAACCGCAAGGGACACTTTTTTTGTTAACTTACCCAGTTGTTTTCCCTCATGGTTTATTACTTGACAACAAGAAGATAATAAAAAGTTGCAACCATTTGAGGTGATCCCTATGCTGCCTCTTCCCACTTTGTATTGTAAACTCGGGTGTGATCCCTGCCTATACAGCAGTTACATAATTGAATGGCTCCTGACTGGCACCCCTGAACAAAGATAGTAAAAAATAGGGAGACCGCCAACATTAGGGCGGGATAGCTCAAATGGTAGAGTGTCGGCACGTTAATCTGGAGGGTGCAGGTTCAAATCCCGCTCTAGTCAATTTTTCTTCATTCAACCCAAAAATGCATTTGAGCGTTGGAACCAGAAGGAGCAAGAAGCCTGAGTGAAACATTGAAGGTGTATTTTTAAACTGTGTTTTGTTGACAGCAAGGTCAACTGACTAGATTTCTGAATAACCTGTACATGAAGCACTGTATGGAGAGTAAAGAGGATCTGCCTAGTCTGGTCTACATCACTGAGGTCTGGTTACCAGAGGTATGTGGACGTTCTCCAATCATCCTTTTTGGTCCTCTAAAATTATTGCAAGTGCTAAAAAGATGTCTTATAAAAAAGGGGTCTTACTTGTCAAAAACAACTGAATGTTGTTGTTAATGCTGCTGTTGTTGTTGTTGTTAATGTTGTTGTTGTTTTTTGGTCACAGGCGGTCATCTATGCAATGCAGAAGACAAGACGCATCTCCAGAGTCAAGGCAGAAAAGCTCTTCTTCACTGAAGGAGTACAGAGTCTGTTGGACCTCGGTGAAGACATTCCAACACGGAGTGAGACACTTGATACATTATAGCAGACAGCAAGTGGTTGCTAATTCCAGAAACTTTGGTCGTGAGGTTTATAGCCAAATGGAATCTGATCCCCACTTCCACTTTTCTTGAAAACTGATGTAAATTTCTCCAAATGTGGCCTTTTATTTTTTACCGTTCATGTGGTTGTTTGGGTCGTTTCAATATATCGTCAGCATTTTCACGAAGTAGCAAATCTGTCAAAAATGTATAGATAATTAGTGAAATATTCATCGCTGTTTACATTTTCACCAAGTTTCAAGATGGATTTTGGATTGTAGGATGGATTCGCTACTTTGTGAAAATAGTGATGATATGTTTGTTTTATTTTATTTTCTTATTCTGTTTATTTTAATTTGATTATACGTCTAATTCTTATAGGTTTTCCAGGTCAAGTTCATTCAAGCGCATCCTAATTAGTGCTTTTCCCCTTAATTTGATCAAGCTAGGGCTTGTTTTAGCTGCATTCAACTTCGTTTTCGTTCACACATGATTTCGATCTTCTCGTTCAGGTTCGTTTCCGTCATTCTATTTCATTGATAAACAGTCAAGACTATAATGTCACCATTCTTCAGTTGAATGTCTTTGTGTGCCTATTAACAACTGATAAAAATGAATGGTTGACCGGCCTCTAGCTGTTGGAATGATCTTCGCGACTTAAAGATTTTGAATGGTCATATTTGACCAGTGAAAGCTGAACTGTTGAAATTAAATTACTCCCTAGCGACTGTTGAATGCTGATGCAATGGAACATTCCTTTTTCATAGGAAATGTAAAGCCGGATGTTAAATTGAACGATTTTTTTGTTAAAACTAGCCGGGGAAAACCTATGTTATTATATTTGTGATTATTTTATTTGGGGGTGTTTTAGGTTGAAATGACTGGTTGTACATAATTCCATCCAAGATGGCTAAAAATAATTCAAATGCAGATGTATATTTTTCTTCACAGCAACTTTGCTGATCGGAAAGGAACGCATTGAAATGTAAATACAAAATTTTAAGGATGCCGAATGCAGCTTGTTTAACCGTGTAGCACATACAGGTTTTGTTTGATGGGACCAATCTTTAGTGGGAGAACTGTGCATTTGATGATACATGTACTAGCATGGAATTTGGCACACAGTCAAAGTGTTCAGCACATATCACACATTAGTGGTGTAGGTTCGAACCAAAAATACATTTGTATTCGTTGCACCCTGATGTTAATAGCACAACCAACGTTTGTTGCCTAATTCATAGTTGGAATAGTCCTGCCATAAGTTTGGACTTTCCATCTTGGTCCTTGAGTGTGGCACATTTTACAATTCCAAAAGCAAGCAGCAACCAATTATTGTCAACAATGGATAAACAATTTTTGAAATGTGAAATACTGTGACCAGTCAAAGTTGTATTCATAAAACTCCTGTGCTCTATTGGTGGTTGTTGTTATATGGAAGTAATTGACCCTATGCACCAACGTCACAGCACTACTTTCTGCCACACCTATCATTTTGGAAGTCGCTGAAGCACACCTAAAGCGCCATGTCACCTTGAAATACGCACTAGAGTGTACAACACCGAGGGACATTGACTCCCAAAATGACCCCTTGCATGTGACATCACAACACCATCAGCGCCCTCACTGAGGTCAAAGGAAGACCCTTATTGACCTTGGCGATTGTGGACAATTTAGGGGGTACTCCAAAAAGACATTGAGAAATCTGTTTCTTTTCGTCCAACATCTCTTTTTTTTTGTAAAGACAAACACTGCCATTAGCAATTTTACCCTGGCCAACTCATGTTTAACTATGGAGGTTGAATTAGATCTACCTCCATCTAATAAAATTGTTCAGATAATCTGTTTATTGTATAAAGTAGACTTGAATGTATGGAGTTTAATACTGGACCTTAATACATTAATGTCACCTCTTAGAGGTGACATTAATCATTGGATTAGCCAATGAGCAACCTTCTTTTGACCTCTAGCCGAGGGGGCCCCACTGAAATGACATTATGCATACGGTATTTTTTTTTTAATGTGTTAATTTTGAGCTTTGATTTTCAAGTAATGCTGTAAATTGTTTTGCCTATTGTTGTTCTGTTCTCTTTGTTTACATTCCATGGAACTATAAGACTGTGTTTGAATTCAAAATGCGTTCAAGCATAGGCTGCCTTTAGCAACACCCTTAGCACCATCAGCAAGAAGTCACCATTTGGAGAGTTAGATTGTCAATAAGACTTCAAATTTAAATGCACAGATTTAATAATATGTTTCCTTAATCAGGAAAATACATCGGTATTTTCAAAACGATTTCCAAGCCCACCCAGGGTATTATTTTTTGGAACTTCTTTGAGCTTCTTGAGTGATAATTTTCCTTTGAAAATATTGTTGCCACAATGAAACCCTGACTTGACAAAGGAAAGACAAAGGTTTTCATAATTAGTCGGTTCCAGGATTGGATGTTGTCATGTGAAAAATTTGAGAAGACACTGTGATTCGCAGAACCACAGCCGAAAATCTGATTTTAACTGGCATTGAACTTTTTTGTAATGTTTCTCTGTATAAATGTCCTCTTGGAATGAGATATCCAGTGATTGCTAATAATAATCAGGATGTTGTTATTAATCAACAAATAATATGTGTTTATTTCTGTCCAATTGAGAAATGCCAAAAGTTGATTGAACTCATTACTACGTATTCCTTTGATGAGTTGCCTACAAAAGTTGCCCTTGAAACAATGGAAAATGCGCATCTACGTACATGCGGTGCGCAGGATCAGCTCATGAGCAACCTTCATATGACATTGCTCGGAGGGCATCTTTCTTATTCCCATAAGGTCTCTATTGAACAAGGTTGTGTCTCATGTTACATTGATGCACAGATGTGACCTTTGTTACACACCGACGTGACCTTTGTTACACCGACGTGACTTATTATTAATTAAAGATGTGTTTTGCAATCAAGCCTAATTTCTAGTGAAGACTGTAGGGATTAATGAACTATGGGTGGTGCCCCCCCATAGCTTTCTTTGTACATAAAATTGTTGTCAAACACTACTCTGGAACAAGGGCTAAAATGCTTGAATATCTTGCGAAGTAGGTCCGACTGATATAAATGGATTCCCCATTCATTGATCTGTTGGTGCTCCTTTAAGAATTTATTTTGAAAATCCTGTTGTTATTTAGAGGAATGGATATTAAATATCCACCCTGTGTACGTGGCCTTCTAAATAAAGCAATAAAGATAGTCTGAAAATATCTTTCTGTGGAAAAAAGAAATAAGGCACAGATATTTAGTAGTTTTTGTATGAGTGTGATACTGCTATGGTCCAATTTGCAATTAAATTTGTTTTTCATATTAGCAAAACAATAACATGTGTTTGAAGTGTGTGTGTTTCTGTGTCTCAATCAGCTCTGTGGTCTTTTTTTTTTAAATGTCCAAATTCTTAAAAGTTTTGTTTTTATTTTGTCAATAAACATAATATCCTGATTAATAAATATTGAGGTCACTTAATTGTGAAGACAAGTAGTGAACGCAGCTTCCACCAGAAAAACAATATATTTAAATGAAAATTAAAACATAGAATTAGCTGTTGCAAACTGCTTACCAACCAAAAGGACCCGTGGTATAAATGCAAAAAAAGGGTATATGGCCTGACGTTTCGAACCTACTAGCAGGCTCTTTATTTAGGTATACAAGTGAAACAGAAGCAGTCAAGTGGAAATACATAAATAGAGAGAGAGAAGCAAAAAGCACATAGAAAAGGCAAGGGGTACAAATGTATTCACTTGTAAACCTGTTTGGGTGTGTTGTCATTGTCCTCGAGAAAGACTCTGCTTTAGGGTCGAAACGTCAGGGCAGTAACTATTTTTTGCATTAATGAAAATGATAACATAAAACAAATAAACAAAATAAACACAGATCAATCAGTCTCCGTGGTCAAGACAGGTTTTTAAAATTTATTTAAATAGCATTATTTTGATAATGGGTTGGGGACATACACTTTTTAACATTTGTGCTTTGACTGTACTGTGCAAGATCTAAGGAGTGCACTTGTACAACTCTACTGTTTATACACATCACAAAAATTGCGGGAGGATACCCGCACCACGATTGCGCTTGGGGACGAGCGAGATTTTGCGGAGAGTGTTTCTCTGTTTATCTAGCTCTGGGAACGATCGTTTTTTGACACAAAAAAGGTCAAAACAAAGGCTTCAACTCAAGGTCATGTCAAAAAATACTGAGTCGAGATACTGTGCGAGACTAGTACTGTAGTCAGTACAGGGAAAAATATATTTTTGTGAAAATGTTTCTGTGGACATCTTGTATCAAATTCCGCCACAAAATACCGTGAGGATGCGTACGATTATCTCAGAAGATGACATTCTACCTTGAAGCTATCGATGTTTGTGATTACTGAGGGACAGAATGGTGAAATTGAAAGATTTTCATATTATTTTGGACAGTAACAAAACTGTGTATTCGGCGGGCGAGTATGTCGCTGGACATGTTGTGGTAGAGTTGCGAGGCGATATGAAGATGAGGGGGATTCGAATTTATATGCGTGGACTAGCAAAGGTATACCTTAATTTTGCCTGTAAAAAAAAGTTTCTTGTTGATTTTTTACAGATATATCAGCAGTTAGATGTTAGAAAGATTTATGTCTGTCCACACACAATGATGGTTACAAAAGTGTGACATTTGAGGAAGTGGTATTGGTTACTGGTATAAAATTAAAAATAATATTTTTTACATAACTTTTTTTATATAATTTAATAATTATAGTGAAGTATTCTGTCAGTGTCATGTCTATTTTAGTCAATGTACATTAAAAATCTCGAGAGGATTGCCCTTTTTATTAACAGGTCACTTCGTACCTTCGACACTCTGTAGTACTTTTAGTTTTACAAGGTACGAAGTAACTTTTGGACACTTCGTACCTGGACACTTTCGATCATACCTTTTTACACAGAACTTTACAAGACACTCACACTTCGTACCTTCTTACAAGACACTTCGTACCTTCTTACAAGTAAACACATACCTGGTACCGACTCTGAAATTCTGAAGGAACAATGCCTCGTTTCGAGAGGGCCATGCCGCCAGAGTCACGGTAATGACCCATTGTTACTTTCGTTAATATGGTTAATGACCCATTTGTGACCTAGTAGTAGTTATGTACCTTATTGTAGAGTGTTCTATTTTCAGGTATGGGTGTTTTATGTCACTGCGCGCGATGAATTAGTTCAAATTTAAGTGTTTTAAATTAAAAATGAACAAAGAGAGGCTTCAATCATGCCACTCTAAAAAAAAAAAATATGATTATATAAATAAAAAAAGAGTTCGGACAAAATAAAAATAAATACAGATTTTGTTTGCGTTTAAAAGTTAATCATTGAGTTATTTTATTTATCAATTGTCATACCGCCAAATTCACACTGTTTATACTGTATAATGACACACATCACAGTGCTAATGGTCATTGCATTTAATGACCCAGGCATTGTCATGCCGCCAAAGTCACACCGCCCTAATGACAAAACATCACAATAAATACGGCACTTTTTTTCCTTAGAGTTTAAAGAAATAAAAGAAACAATTTTTTGTTTTGGCACATGCACAACAAATTGTCAAATTACTGGGAGTTTTTAACTGTGAAAAGGTAAGGGTTAAACAGCCGTTTTTTTTATCTTCTTGAACATGTGTTGAAACGGGAAATTCATTTACATAGAAATTACAATACGTTAAGATATGTACAAAAAAAACATTAAAAAAACCACAATAAAACTATAAAGGAATGACACAAAAAGTAACAGACAGAACATGGAACAGCAGATGTGCGCTACATGTACAGCATCGCAGTACAGAAGACGGTTCCAAGGTCGGAGTGACTCGGCTGATAGTGACCAGGGTCAGAGTGACCAAGGTACGAAGTGACCAAGGTAGAAGTGACCAAGGTACGAAGTGACCAAGGTACGAGTGACCAAGGTACAAGAGTGACCAGGGTACGAAGTGACCAAGGTACAAAGTGATCAAGGTACGAAGTGACCAAGGGACGAAGTGCCAAGGTCGAAGTGACCAAGGTACGAAGTGACCAATGTACGAAATGACCGAGGACGAAGTGACCAGAGTGGAGGTGACCAGGACGAAGTGACCAAGGTGCGAAGTGACTAGAGGGTGAAGTGAACGAGATACGAAGTGACCGAGGTTTCGAAGTGAGCGAGGTACAAGTACATGTACGAAGTGACTTCATCTTTATAACAAGTGTTCTGAAAAAAATTCTTTAAGAGCGGCTCTATATGCTCTTTAGAAAATATTTTAGTTTAATACTTTTTTTATTGCAGAGTAGACAATGTCTAGATAGGCCTACCGGTTAATAAGTTTTTTACACTTAAAATTTGTTTTAAGTACTAAACAAATTCAACTAAAAAGTGCCCCTCTTCGCACTTGCGAAGAAATTTGTGATAAAAATCACAATCTAATCCAAAATGTTTGTAAGTAATTTCACTTGTCATTCCACCAAATTGAAGTAGAGAAGTAATTACACTACATTTATACATACTCTACTGACGTGCTCTTCAAAACCCAGGTACTTTTGTTTAGAAGATAGGGCATGAAGAGGAGTGTGCTACACTTGAGTCGGCAACACTTTTTGCTGACGGAAGCTTACAACAAACATAGATCTGTGTGACTAAAGGTTCGGCTAGATTGTCAAACACCATACCACACTACAGATGTGTATACACCAGGGCTAAAAAATTTCTCTGGCCGCAGGCCAAAGGCCAGTGATTTTAGCATAAAACTCATGACCATAAAAGTCTGGCAGTCTGGAGTTTTTCAATTGAATTTATAATACCTCACCGTGTATCTTAAAATGTTTGAATATTGACTTTCAGTCTGAAAATATTTTCTAATTCTATTGAGTAAATCGGCCATCTTTACGGGCAGTTTAGAACAAACAGTGTGCGTTTCATGTGAGAACGGTGCAACACGCGCGCATTTCATGAAACTCATTGCAGGATTGGTCAGTGAACAACACGGCTGCGTTAATAAGTTGAGCGTTTGACGCATCTGCAAGCCAAAATGCAATTTGCCCGTAAAGATGGCGTCTACTGGGAACTATCTATTGAGTATCCAAGAATACTTTACTCAAGATGAATGAGATCAATCTTCTCTTAGTCTTAGTGCTTACAAATAACATTGTGTTGAAACTGGATAGATAGTTTTTTCACATTTTGATTTTGGTCTTGTAAAAGAAATCTCGTCCAGTGAAAAAAAAAGAAGACTGACAAGCCATGCAGTCTTGTAGATTTATCCTCCTAATTTTGAGCCCTTACTGTGCCATTGTAGAGCTACAGTAGGGTCAATGCTGGTCTGCAGTGTGAACTTTGCATTTTACACAACAAATATTGTCTTGACCTTCTTGACTACTGAGTCTGGAATTACACAGAGAAAATTACCCCGACTAGGCGACTAGTGGGTACACGTACATTGTACATTGTCTCTCTAGAGTAAAAACTGCGACAGACCTGCAAAAACCACTTCTCAACTTGCCCTGTGGGCTTCTTAAAACCTGAGCAGCCTACTTGTTTATACTCGTATTTCAGTGAATGATATTGAATGGTCAGACAGCAAGAGGGATAACCCTCTTGGCTGTCTGACCATTCAATACCATTCACTGTGGTTTTGAATGATAGATAAACTATGTAAGCCTGCAATATGATACCATGAGGGAATGCATGTACACAGTACACAGTTAGTTCTTTGCACAGTTGTGCCACCGTACACAACCTTGGCAGTCGAATGGTTTCAAATGGTTGGTCAACTCACTGGAAAATGTTGCCAAGAGTCACTGACAGTAGGAGGGTTAACCATGTTAACACCAGTGGGGTAAATGTACATGTGTAATGTAAGCTATTGTTTCTAGAGTAAAAACTGATACAGACTAAAAACCACTTCTCAAGTTGCCCTGTTGCCCTTGTTTATAATACTCATTTTGTGAATAATACATTTTAAAAATTTGTTTTTACAATTTTTTTTTGAGTGTGTGAGTGTACTGCTTTGTAATTTTTGTAAAGTCTTAATTTGACCATTAAACCGGTTGTGATCACTAGGGTTCTGCCCACAGTGGTCGGTGCCGGAAAACCCTCCCGGCACTCAGGATTCCCCAACCTCCACTGGCAGAATTTTCTCTGTTTCCGACCACCACACATTTTACACATTTTCACAATTTTTTAATTACACTTGAAATTTCCTTTCAAAGGTTTTCAACGAAATGTAAAATTGTGTATAACATTACCAGTAAAAATGGTATCCGAAGCCATTAATTTTGAGTAGGCCTACTTCTTTGATTTGAATCTATTTATGATCTACCGATCCATTTGTTGCAATGGTTTCCAGGGAAACAGTTTTCCACCACTAAAGAATCCTGGCAGGCAGAACCCTGACATTACACATCAGAAAGATACATTTAAATGACAATACATGGTTTAAAATCTGGGCTACTGAAGCTGGACTGGGGGCCGGTGGGCTACTCTACAAAAAGGGTAAATGTCATTATGGTATTTAAAACTACATACTGTATTGTCTGCCATGCTTGCCATTTTGGGAGTCGAAACGTGTATGCAGTGTCGACTAAAATGCACTTGCACTGTGTAAGTCACACGTGAAATTGGAAGATTACTGTGATAATGGCGTCGCGTAAATTGGGTCAACAGAACAAATCATTTTAGACACAGCCCCATCATGAAGGAGGGTACGCGTTCCCGCGCTTTTGGAGACTTCAGACAACATTTTGTCTAAATAATTGTCTAAAATTGGCAGTTTGTGGAACAGCCTACATGTGTAGTACTGAGTAGGCCTGCCGTACATTGTACATTATTTGACTTTGATAATTACTAGGATTGGGGTGTTTGTTTGTTTGCATAATTTAGCACTTCTTGGAGTTGATTTCAGCTCGTGTTTTCAGTAAAATAATAACCATGATGAGTGTTTGACTGTTTGTTTCATCGTCAGGGCCTTTCTCCTCGCTGGTCTTAGCTGTGGATGAACCAGGGACTCTAAAATCCTATCAGCTGATTCACACCTCGGCAGTCCTTGACAGGCCTTGCACTTACATAGCTTTTTGTATTTATAGCCCACCAGGCTAGTAAACCGCCTTTTTACTTGCCCCAAGGAAGTTTTAGTATTCCAGATATTAAAGTATCTTCATTTAAATATATTTTTCTGATGTACAATGTATTAATGGTAGAAATCACAACCAGTTTAAGGTCAAGTTGTACGTTGCAATTGCAGTCTGCACACTTGCATTTACACGGTTGCAATAACACATTGTACAAAATTATTATTTACATATGAATAGGAAGAAATATTGAGCATTACAAAAAAGTATGTCGTGCAGTTTTTATTAGCCTACATGGCAAGATGAGAAGTGGCACACTTAAAGCCTAAGGCATTTTTTTTATATTTATTAATGTAGGCCAGACTATTGTTAAGGGTGAGCCCTGCTAGAGTTGCAGAAGCTTGTAGTCGAGTCATGAATACTGACATACATTGTACATGTATTCCTTAACAAAATTAGTAAAACCTGGCTTCAGTCAGATTGCTAGTATACATGTACATTGTGCACTTTGTCTGGTGCAGTCATGCGCTGCATCTAGCAAAACACTTTAGTTGATGTACACAGCATACAATCTACATTGTATATAGTGGTAGCCATTTTTTGCATCTAGATCTTTTAAATGACACATGAAAAAATGATAAGTGATCGGGCTGACATGGTTGAGGGGCCTTAGGGAGTGTTGTGTGTAACTTTCAATTTTATTGTCAACATTGTTTTGACCTGGCATAAACACACACCTCAAATTTCAATTTCTTTTGAGTATTGTCTGACTGTTCAGTATCCTACACACACTGAAGAACAAAGGGATGCCTCAAATGAAGCAGATATTGTAGATCAATGCTCTCCCAGCTCAGGAGGTTTCAATGGCTGTTCCTGGCGTCCAGCGAGCAGCTTTTGTAGTTGAAACATGAAACAGAAGAGGAAATTGCGAAACACGTGCAACTTTGTACAATGTTCTCCAGTTTTCTATGGCGCTACATATATTTATAAGAAAAATACAACTGAAACAAATGAAAATGGAAATCAGCTTAAATATCAGCTGGAAGTTAAACATCTCTGCTTTATAGCTTCTGAGTTTAGGCCCTAGTTGTACAAAATGCAGGCAGGGTTTTTATTACAGACACAGTTTGACACATTTTCTATTATTTTAATTGGGAAAAAAAACACACACCCCCGAATTTCAGTTTTTAGTTATTTCTCTTTACCCCTAACACCCAAATTATTTTTTTGACAGAAATAAAATAATATTCTGAATTGTTCTGAATTGGTAAATGTCAAAAAGGGCTTACTTAAAGGTATTGTACACTTTTGGTAACAGCTCAAAATCGGTGTCCACATTTTGTGTGATTAAACATATGCATGAACAAACAAACCTGTGAAAGTTTGAGCTCAATTGGTCATCGAGGTCACAAGAAAAAAGTGAAAAGAGATCTTATGTGTTTTCTGTTTTTTCAAATTATCGCGCGCGATAGTTACTATTGTTTTAGCCCTACTCGTTTCTCAGAAACAATAGCATTTTAGGCAGAAATATTTTAAGGAACCCTTTCTACCATTACTTACTTTAAATCACGTAAGTTATGTGTGAATCTGTGAACATTGTGTTTTTTGATCTTACCAATAGTGTACAGGGCCTTTAAAGGTATTATACAGGATTGGTAGAGCTGACAAAACAGTCGCAAACAAAGTTCATGTTTTTTGTGATTAACCATTTACGGGAAATAACAAACCTGTGAAAATTTGAGCTCAATTGATCATCGAGGTCACGAGAAAATAGTGAAAAGAGACCTTACAATGTATGTGTTTTCTGTTTTTCAAACATCGAGTTTATTATCGTGCGCGATAAAAACTATTGTTTTATTCATTTCTCAGAAACGATAGCATTTTAGGCAGAAATATTTTAAGGAACCCTTTCTACCATTACTAACTTTAAATCATGTAAGTTATGTGTGAATCTGTGAACATTTGTGTTTTTCGATCTTACCAATAGTGTACAGGGCCTTTAAAGGTGTGACCTTGGATCTTTGTCAAAAAACACAAACTGAATAATAATTTCATCCAAAGCCAGCAGAGATTTCTCAACATTTGAGTTGACATTCATATGTAGAGGGGGGGGGGGGGGCTATTGTCATGATTGTCATGAAGCTACATTAAATCCTACATGTACTTTAAGTAGCGTTTGCTTTGTTTGTTTGTCCTGTTTCGTCCCTGTCTGTACGTTCTGTTGTAACCTAAGTTCTGTTCAGAAGTCCATGATGTTGAATGGTCGGTGACATTTTAAATTTGGTTTATGATAAAAGGAACGTTACAGAATTGGTTTTTGCTAACAAAACAGTTGCTGGCAGTGTAAGCACTTTATGTAATCCACCATATACAGTTGTACATTTGAAACTGACAAACCTGTAGAAGTTTGAGATCGATCGGCCATCTGGGTCACAAGAAAAGAGTGAAAAACCGATTACACATTTGCATGAAATCATATAGGTTCAACAAATGAATAAAACGCTCACTGAGCGATAAACTCCAATCGAAAATTAGTTTATTCATTTCTCATCAAATATGACATTTCAGACAGAAATACTTCAAGGGAAGTTTTATATTATAATCATCATTAGACCGTGTAAGTTTTATGTAAATCTGTGATCAAAAAGTATATTTTACAAGTTTTGTTTTTTTCTTACCAATTCTGTAATGTTCCTTTAATCAAGCCTTGGCATCAGCAGAAGTCCACCATTCTCCCGAGGACCAGCTCAGAGTCTAGATTCTACTACAGGGATGAGATCCCTTAAGATGTCATACTTTTATCTGAATTCTAACTTGTTATGTCAGCTTGGTCACAAAAATACATTTTATAGCTCTTATTTTTATTTAGCAGGCTAGTGCTTCAATTTTGAATGGGCAAGGCAAGGACGTGAGTTTTCTCCTTGGTAAAGGGCACCTCTGAACATTGTGTACAAGGAAATTGTTGGAGCATGTCAAGGGGCACCAAGGCAATGACCAGGGGCAGCGGAGGCAACTGCCTCTGTTGCCTCTTTGAAGTATTAGGACTGCTTCAGATAAAAACAAATCCTACTCTTTGATCTATATTACTTCTCAAGCTCTGAGGATACATGTAGGCCTACTGTTCCCAGAAGCTCCTTGAAATGTATTACTCTAGATGAGAGGTTACAGGGCTAGAATTTGGGCGAAAAACCAACAAGACTGCAGGGCTTGTTGCTCAAAAGATTCACTGGACCGAAATTTTGAGTGCAAGACCAGAATTGAAGTGAGAAGAAAAAATGAACTGTTTGAATTTTAAAAAGCACTACTAGAAGATTTATCTCATTTGTATATTATGGTTAAGTAGTCTTTGATAATCAACAGAATTGTATTTATCAGACTGAAAGTCAACATTAGAACACAAACACAAGACTGCCGGACTTGTCCAGGACATGAGTTTACTGGCCCGATGCTAAAATTCACTGGCCTCGGGCCAGCGGTCCAGTGTAAAATTCGAGCCCTGGGTTACCAAATGGTAGAATGCCTTGTTTCCGATGTACCTTCTAGTTGTTGATGTAATTTTCAGACCTTTTGTCAGCAATGACTTGCATATAAAATGTCGGTACATGTACATGTACATGTACTTGATAATGATAGTGAATTGTTAAAACAAACATTGAATGCAGAATATAATCACTCTGGTTTTCCCATTTCACTCGGCTTCATCTCATGAGAGTGAATTGTCCAAATTGGGTTATAAATATTCTGCAACAATGCGTAGTTAAAATGCCTCCAGAGACCGTGTCGTTTGGTTTTTGTCATCTCTGCATACTGTGTTTGGAACCTCACTAGCGCATTGCCCTGATTGTACGGTGGATCTAGGGTGATGGATTGATGGTCCCTTGACATGCTTGAGTTTGATGATATTCTACAAGCATTGAATTTGGCACACAGTCAGAGCATGTCATGAGAAAGATATTTGGCTGTGGGCAATTCATTGCAGATTTGTCTTTTGAAGGAATAGGTAGAAAAACAAGCAATGGCAGACATTTGGGCGGGTGCTTGTTATTCTACTAATATTGCATCAATAAGGTTTTTCAAGGAACAATTTTGCGATGCCCTATAGCAAGATACAGGAAAGAATTTCATCCAGCAGTTTTGCTAAAGAACATTCTGAAATGCTATGTTTTATTGAGTAGTAAAGGAGTGATTTTTGATTAGCAAATGACAGTTTTTGAGTAGCAAATAGTGATTTTTTGAGTAGCAATATAAGATTTTTGAGTAGCAATTGGTGATTTTTGAGTAGCAAATGGTAATTTGTTATTAGCAAATAGTGATTTTTAGTAGCAAATTTGGTGTATTTTTTAGTAGCAAATTAAAATTTTTATACATGTTGTGAAGCATTTTGCTATGCAAACAAGGGTAATCGATCACTGAGCTATATTTCTGATGACATACTCCAGGCACGTATCATCAAAGGCACAAATCTCCCAAACATTTCCCGTATCTGCCCTGCACTATCCCCAGGGTACATTTTTTATTTTTTACTCCATTATTTTCTTTACTGAAGGTTCATTGGAGTGAATCCCGCGGTGGTGGTCACCAGACTGGTTCCTACACCAAGTACTATGATGCAGAAGAAGAGTATTTCTACATGAAGCAGGTGCTCTTTGGAAAAGGCAAGTCACTGTTTAGTCTGATGCACCTGTAGGACTGGTACCCGGGCCCCTTATTGTTGTTAAAAATGCGATCTCAGTAACAATGAATTTCGAAAGCACTAGATTTTATAAATACCTGGGACAGTGTAACACAGTGAAGAATGGCCTGAGGAAATTTAGTCAAAAGAGGGCACTATCCGGGTGATTGCTCGGAGCTCGAAAATTGTATGGCCCAATTTAAGTTGGTAGGTCGCATTTGACTTGCGCAAGTTTGAAACTTAAGCATGGAAGTTAAAAACTTGCGCAAGGAGCTACATGTACTTAGCGCTCAACATGGATAAAAATTCAATGTCGAGGTGAGCTGAGGCTAAACTGTCAAATTTGCTCTCAACTTTTAAAGGTTTTGATGTTTTTAACGGAAAGGTATTTATGAATGGGAATAAAAGAGTGGTGACTCTTTTAAAACCTTGTAGGGTCATGGCCGTGCGATAAATGACTTTATCGCACGACCACGACCCTGCCAGTTTTAAACAGCTATTAAGACTCGTACCACTCTTATTCCCTTATTTAATTCATGTGCAAGAGTTGTTATTTTTTTGGAAGAGCTCCAACTGGCTGTTCAGTTTGATATATGAGAGAGGTAATGTTTTTGTTTTTGTTATTATGTTATTATTTTTGTGCACTCTAGATGAAAACGAAGGAGGAAGTAACCCTGTATTAAGAGCCGGTCACCATGAGCTACGATTCAGTTTTCAAATTCCATATGGGTAAGTTACGGTACAGAAGTTTATCAGTCACAGATGACACAACAGTGTACTGCATACTGTGCAAGATAATGTACCATAGAGAAAGGACCACGGATGAAGACACAAACAATACATTACTTATGACCTTGATCCCTTTCACTGACATCATCATACATACATGTAGAGCAATTCAATTCATAAAAGTAAATGACATATTTAATCTTCTGGCAGAATATGTTATGGTAATATACGTACATGTATGTCCTTTACGTATGAGTGTTTTATTTCATTTCATTTCATTTCATTTATTAATTCTGTTTGTGAAGACAAGGACTCTCAGAAAGTGAACTTTTAAAATCACTATACATGTACTAGACAAGAACCCCATTGAGAGAAGACAATGAAGGAAGTTTCAGTTTCAGGTGTGGGATAGACTTGATTTCAAGTCTGAGATTGCGTTTTTTTCTCTGAAATAGCCACGCAAAATGCCCCCACAGATTAGCTATCAAACGCCTAGCTCGCAATCTCAGACTTGACCCTCTTGTGTGTACGGGATATTCATTTATTCACAACTGAAATTTACATAACAGCACTGATACCAGAGGAGATGACCAATCAGGAGGCCACAAAACCAATGTTGGCCGCGTCTATTACTGTAGGTTACAATCACATCAGCATTTTCTGTAAAATCTCATTGGTCTCAACTTGGTTTTAATTTTGTAGTGCTTGGTACGTATGGTATTTATAATTCATAGCTAAAACAACAGTACAAGATCTTAAACAGACGAAAAACTGTTAAACCTTTGGTTTGAATGGAATCGTCGAGTGATTTTTCTCCAACCTTTTTATTTATTTTAAAATAAAAAACTAGAATCGATTTGTGTGTTTTTTATTCTAAACTTAATTTGAATTACTGAGCAGAGGCAGATTAGTTACATTGTGCATCAATGTTGTATTTCTGTACTATATCCCTGGTATAAACGGTTAAACGGTTTGAATATGCATTTTATTGAAGGCTTCTGCGATTCTGACCAATCAGAGTGTTCCGTCCACTTTTGGACTAATTCGCCATAGGGTGTGTACAAACCGACGAACAAGATTCCCAAGTCTGTGATCGTAGGCTAATGACGGAGGTTAATCCACAAGAGGGCGCTGATTCAGGCAATAATGTATTGGCTATCGGGTAGACTAAAAGCCACGATCGCAGACTTGGAACCAAGTCTAGGTGTGGGAGGAAAACCTCAGAAACATTCCAGGGGAAACCCATGCAATCAGGCAGGGACTGAAAAACCCAATCCACGTAGTGCCCCAGTGTGATTTGAACTGAGGTCCCCAGAGGTGGAAGGCGAGGCAAGATACATTTTTTACCACTGCGCCAACCTGACTGCCCCTAATGTTTAATGTTTAATAACTAGACTCTTCTGGTGTTATGGTGCTTCTCTTAATTATGACAAATCCATTACAACATTGTGTGTTTGTTTGTGTTTTTCCTCACAGGAGAGTAGCTACGTCATTCGAGGGCAAGTACGGACGTATTCGGTACTGGTTGAAAGCCGAGATCGACAAACCCTGGGGTTTCAATAGCAAGACAAAACGGGCTTTCACCGTTATCGACCACATAGACATCAATACACCTGCCCTCTTGGTAAGTGTGTGTTCCTCAGTGGCCGAGCGGTCAAGTGGACTGGACTCAAGCTCTGGTGTTTCGGATCAGCAGAGTGTGGGTACCAGTTCTGGGCTTGACACTTGTGTCCTTGAGCAAGACACAAAATCATTTTTGCTTCGTCCTTCATCCTTACACCAGTGTAATTGTTCATTTTAGAAGACCAGCGCCACCACTTCTTCTTTCAGTACTAGCATGTTGAAGGCTTTTTATATTTAGAAACATATGGTTTCTTTTTTCACAGCCCTTTTTTCTCACCACAGCCCAAATTCATAGAGCTGCTTTAAAAGCACAAAACTTGAGAAAGGACAGAGTAATTCTGCTTACCAGGAAAAGATTACCAGCCAAAATGCCATGTCATGTGAACTATTTGCAACTGGTATCCTGCTTAATTTTGCTGAGGAGAAACTTTTCAAGAACCATTTGTTTGCTTTAAAGCAGCTCTATGAAATTTGGCCATGAGCCTTTACAACATCTGTCAATTTTTATCCTCCATACCCTCAGTGGAAAAGGGTAGAATTTCATAACTTTAGACACAGGGGTGCTGTGGGGGCTGCAGGACCCACTACTTTTCAGATGGGGGTGCTGGAATATACTAAAGCACCCTTTGAACATATGAAAGCAAGTCCTGACTTAAGAATATTTCTTAGCGAGCGGCTCAAAAGTCGGAACGGCGGTAATGTTCTAATTGGTTCAGACAATATTCCAGTGATGCACATTGCACTTGGACGTGTTCCATACGTTGCGGGTGTGTGCCCACAGGAATGTTCCTTTTTTGCCTAGAACGTAATCAACAGAGTTCTGCCCACAGTGGTTAGTGCCGAAAAACTGGCCCGGCACTCGGGATTCCCCAACCACCACTGGCAGAAATTTTGATGTTTCCGACCACCACATATTTTCCCAAATTTTAAAATCAAATTTGCAATTTTCTTTAAAGGTTTTCAACGCAATGCAAAATTGGGTATTTACCAGTAAAAATGATATCCAAAGCCATTCATTTTGAGTACTTCTTTGGTTTGAGTCTTTTCATACGTAAAGAATGGCCGGAAATATTTTTCTCGCCACTAAATAAATCCTGGGCAGAACCCTGAATAAAAGAAAATCCCTGGAAAAAATTGATAACCCATATTGTTTTTTTTAATTAAATGTTTCGGCACTGTGCTCTTACATATATAAATTTCATGACATTGGAACAAGCCGGAATGCATGCAACCCAGCACCCAGCACCCAGCACCCAGCACCCAGCACCCAGCACCCAGCACCCAGCACCCAGAACCCCCCCCCCCCCTTCGGCATGCCTGATTTTGGATGTTCATGTATTCTCTTGACTACTTACAGGCACCTCAGACAGGATTTCAAGAGAAGACGTTTGTTGTGGGTTGTGTGTTGCTGGAAATATCAGCATGTCCATCAGAACAGACAGGAAGGATACTGTCCAGGTACGAGAAGTTAATTCAAGTCAACTCTTGACCACTACTCACAAACCTACACTGCAAGCAGAAGCAGACACTTCCAAGACCAAACATCGGAAAACAGCAAGCCTGATTCCGTCATGGAGGCAATGAACCTTTTCCCATGAAATATGCTAACTACATTCCGTATGCGTACGGACACTGTTGGTTGGCAAACGCCGCAGAGTTGTGCCGGCAGACGCACAAAAATGTGTGCGCGTCACGCCACCATCAGTCCCATACAAAAAGGCGCGATGTTCACTCATTTTGCCAACCAGTAGGGAGAGTGCACACGTGCGATGTTCAATTGCATATTTCATGGGAAGGGTCTTTGCCACCATACCCCTGGTCATTGCCTTGGTGCCCCTTAAAATTGTTCATACAAATTTAGGTTTCTTGCATTGAGGTGCTCTTTTGTCAGGCAGAACTGCCTCGTCCTTACAACAATGAATACCTGGGCCCAATTTCATAGAGCTGCTAAGCACAACAATTTGCTTAGCATGAATTTCTTCCTTGATAAAAACAAGGTTACCAACCAAATTTCCATGTGTTGCATATTGCTTGTTACTGGTATTCGGCTGTTGTTTGCTTATCCTGAAAATCACGTGGAAATGTGGTTGGTAATCCTGTTTTATCTGATTCAGCGCCACAGTTGTGGGATGGAACGGGAATGAGCTGTCTTGAGCTTGGGAATACTTCTGGCGACCAAAGTGTCCCCAAACTTTGCAGCAAATTATGTAGGGTAGTTTTAGAAAACCTGCCTTGTACTTGCCCAGTTTTATTAAGTTAATATGAAAAGCTGGAATTAATTACACCGAGGTAACTGAGGCCATTACTTATGTTGCCCTGGTCTTGGCCTCAGTGCCCTTTAAAAATATTCTCGCAAACTTTAAAGATTTTCGAATGAAGTGTCCCTTTGGAAAATGACAATGGCCTTGCCCCTCAAAGATAAAATTCCCGGTCTAAAAGCTAAGAGTTTTTAAATTGTCACTCTGTCCTTTTTCATTTATTCCTTGATTTTTCTTTTTCCAGGTGAATCCATAGCCATATCCGCTGAACTTCAGAACGGTTCTTCACGTCGAATTAAACCGAGGGCTACACTCTACCAACGAACTACCTTCTTCGCGGATGGCAAATCTAGATCAGTGCGCAACCCTGTCGCCTTTCTACAAGGCACACTATCCGAGGGAGGAGGACTGAAAACTGGAATAACAAGCTGTTGAAGATACCGCCTATCACCCCTACTCTGACCAACTGTGGCATTATCAAATTAGAGTACTTTCTCACTGTAAGTTTGACAAGTGTTGATACTGTTTTAACAACTTACTGTTGATTCTATGTGTTTATCATTCACTGTGGTTTTGAAGATTGATAACCTTTGCCGCTTACAATATGTATCATGTGGTAAATGCATCTACACTGTACGCAGTCAACCTCCGACTGTCTATCATTCAATATCATTCAAAGTGGTTTTGAATGATAGATAAATTGCAGCTGCATCATATGATATCGTGGTGAATACACCCACCGAGTACACAATCAACCCTCTTACTGTATGACCATTCAATACAATCCTTTGACATTTTGAATGAAATAAGTTTGTGCCAGCTTGAAAAACAATATCATGTGGTAAATGCATCTCCACTGTACACACAGTTAGTTCTTAGCTCAGGTGTACTACATACAGAACCGGTTCAGTTGAATGGTTTCAATTGGTTCAAGTGGTCACTACATTAGATGGAAAATGTTACCAAGAGTAGTGGGTTAAATAGCCTATCAAATGTCTAATCGAAGCCTTTACAGGTATGTGTTTTGTGGTTTGTCATTGCCGAGCGATCAAGCGCACTGGACTCAAGCCTGGTGTTTCTGATCGCACAGTGGCGGTTCGAGTCTTGGTCTTGACACTGGTGTCCTCAAGCAAGACACTTGACCTGTATTGCTTCGTCCTTCGGATTGGACGTAAAGCCATATGGGTCCCATGTTTTGTGTAATGCACATTAAAGAACCCAGTACACTTATTGCTCAGAGAAGGGGTTTGCCTCGTTGTTTCTGGAAGTGGCTGCTGAATGCGCTGCAGCACCTTGTAAACCCAATGGTACTACATAAATGGGTCACATATTTTCAAAAACTTCAAAACCTGTCTAAAAAAATACTATTACATGTAATAAGCGCTTTGAGATGCCCAGTAAATAAAGCGCTATATAAAAACTAGTTATGGCGACCATTGTTCTCAATATTTGTGTTCCTTTTCAAAGGTCATATATCATGACCTGGAACTATTTACCAAGCAAAATACACTACCAAGTTTTTAAAACTTTCCTTTGGTCAATCAGAAGCACGTAGCATGTCTCTATTATTCCAAAGATGGCATTTTTCCTTGTATTTTCTTTCTGCAGATATGCCTTGACATCACCGGTGCCATGAATCTGAATCTACTACTACCGATCATGATCGGCACGGTCCCCCTTAGAGCGCCCCCGTACACTCCGTTCGACCCTCTCTCCGTTGGCAGTCTGGACCTTGGCTTTGCTGAAATGTTTCCCAGCCCACCTATCGCTGACAGTGAGTAGGACTCTAAATAAGGGGGCGTTTCATGTACACTGCGGTAGACGGAGTGGTTGACTTTTTCAGTTATTGGTTTTTGAAAATGTGCACTTGCTGAGAATTGGGGTGGTTGGGTTGGCTAGTGGTATCTTCCTCATCTTCCACCTCTAGCCACGTTCGAATCCCCGAGGGGGGGGGGCACTATGTGGTTTGGTTTTCAATCTCTAGTTGCGTGGGTCTCCCTGGTATATTTCTCTGGTTGACTTAATTGTTATTTTTTTCAAACACCCTTTTATTTCAATCAAATAATAGACTGAAAAGTTGGATAACTCTTTTTTTGTCCATTTTGTGATGGGAATTTGTAGGTAATAAATAAAAAAATCAAAAAAAAAAATCAACTCAACCTTGAACAAAAAAGAAAAAGAATCAACTCAAACTACTTTCAGTATATATCTACATATCCATTCACATGTTGGAGCATTTCTTGAGCAGTGTCTGGTACAAAAATTATAATCACTGAAAAAAAATGTGAATGCGGTAGATGCAAAGGGGTCCCCTTCATCAGTGTGTTTCTTGTTACAACACAGGGGCGAACCCCTTCTCATACCGATAAGGGAACTGTGTTCACAACACATGGGACCCACGGCTCAACATCCCCTCCAAAGGATGAAGCAATTACAGTTATTAGTGTCTTGTTTATCGAGGATGTAACTGTCAGGTCTGACCTGGCCCCATCGATCAACAGATGACTGGCTTAACGGGGACCACCCACCGACATTGGAAACTCAAAGGTCCAGGGCTGTCCCCTTATGCCAGTCATCTGGGCCCAATTTCATGGCTCTGCTTACCGCGGAATTCTGTGCTTACGTATCATAGAATTATGTGCTACAAGCGAATTATGTGCTGGTAAGCAGAACCATGAAAATGGGCCTTGTTGATCGGTGGGGCCAGGTCAGATGTTTATCTGTCGATTGGCCAGGGATCGTGCCTGGGTATGATGATACAGTCTGGGTCAGTGTTAGTAGCAGGGATTTCACCTTGGAAGCATTTATTCATATATACACAATAGATAATTCCTTTGTGGTAGACCTATTACTGGGTAATATAAGAGCTGTGCATAGTGTCTCTGTGGTTCCCAATCAATTTTATTCTTGGGTGTTATAGTTTTGCCTCAACTGCTTCTTCAATCTGTGCAGAGTGTTTGTTTGACTGCCACAAAGTAGCATACCTTCTAGGCTAGCATTGAGTGAATGGGTTTCTACTGTTTGTACAGCTGACACTGGTACCACAGACTGCCACAAAGTAGCATACCTTCTAGGCAAGCATTGGGTGTATTGGTTTCTTCTGTTTGTACAGCTGACACTGGTACCACAGACTGCCATAAAGTAGCATACCTTCCAGGCTAGCATTGGGTGCATGTGGGTTTCTTCTGTGTGTACAGCTAACACTGGTAGCACAGACTGCCACAAAATATAATACTTCAAGGCTAGCATTGGGTGCATGAGTTTGTTCTGTTTGTACAGTTGACACTGGTACCACGGACTGCCACAAAGTAGCATACCTTCCACCCAGGCTAGCATTGGATGCATGGGTTTCTTCTGTTTGTACAGCTAACACTGGCAGCTCAGACTGCCACAAAATACCATACTTCAAGGCTAGCATTGGGTGCATGGGTTTCTTCTGTTTGTACAGCTAGAACTGGTAGCACATACTGCCACAAAATACCATACTTAGGCTAGCATTGGTGCTTTGGTTTCTTCTGTTTGTACAGTTGACACTGGTACCACAGACTGCCACAAAGTAGCATACCTTCCACCCAGGCTAGCATTGGGTGCATGGTTTTCTTCTGTTTGTACAGTTGACACTGGTAGCACATACTGCCACAAAGTACCATACCTTCCTGGCTAGTATTTAGTGCATGGGTTACTTCTGTTTGTACAGCTGACACTGGTACCACAGACTGCCACAAAGCACTGCTGGTATATTCAGGAAACCCCATGGCTTGAGTACTATGGACTTGGGTCGCCACAGTCTCAGTGTTGAATTTTTGTGACAAGGGCCAGTTGGGCAGGAGAGTGCACTGATAGTGGCTTGAGTACTATGGACTTGGTCTCCACAGTCTCCTGTGTAATTTTGTGGCAAGAGCCATTTGGGCAGGAGAGTGTGCACCAATAGTAATAGGGTTAAAGTAGCCACTTCATGCCGCATGACACACATACACGCAATATTTTTCTAAATCGACTTGGTGGCTTTGGTTGCTTGGAATTACTCTGAGCAACCTCAATTTGTTGTAGTCAGTCAAACGGCTGATACAGATATACACCCGACCATTTCATTGTGTAGGATGCACAGGCATGCACCTAGCCTACCGTGCTACCTTTCATTTCACCTGTACAAAGAGGTACAGTTTGTTTGACTCATAGTTTCATGCATTCATATATTCTTATCGCAGTTGCCCCTCCCAGCTATGCAGAGTGTTTGTTTGGTGCTGTCGACATTCGCGATGACGAAACCGAAGACATCATGGGAGACAACCTCATGTTCACCCCGATGTACACCTACGTCCCTAACTATGAGTTCAGGCAGCCACCGCCTCCGTACTCCCCGGTAAGTAATATCCTAAATCAGCAAACATCAATTGACCCATTTCCCCTAGACGTCATCATCAAAATAATCAAGGCTGTGCCATTTTGGGAGTCAATGTTCCTACATGTATGTGTTATACGGTGTAGTGCACATTTAAAGGCCCTGTACACTATTGGTAAGATCGAAAAACACAAATGTTCACAGATTCACACATAACTTACATGATTTAAAGTAAGTAATGGTACAAAGGGTTACTTAAAATAATTCTGCCTAAAATGCTATCGTTTCTGAGAAATAAGTAAAACAATAGTTTTTATCACGCGTGATAAAAACAGAAAACAGAAAAACACATAAGGTCTCTTTTCACTATTTTCTCGTGACCTCGCTGACCAATTGAGCTCAAACTTTCACAGGTTTGTTTGTTCATGCATATGTTGAATCACACAAAAAATGTGGACACTGATTTTGAGCTGTTACCAAAAGTGTACAATACCTTTAAGGCGATGCAGCGCTTTACACACCATAATTTGTACGTGCAGTTTGACTCCCAAAATGATAAGTGTGGCAGGCAGTAGCTGCTGGGACGTGGGTACAAGGGGTCAATAGACCACGTCATTAGGTGCTGTCCCCTTCGTACATGGACAATTAATGACAAACCAACTTTTCCTCCTTCACCTCTACGAGTTTCTAGTTATGAATTACCTTCTTGTTCCGTCCTAGCTCGTTAGGTAGCATTTGCTTTGTTTGTTTGTCCTGTTTCGTCCCTGTCTGTACGTTCTGTTGTAACCTCAGGGCTCAAATTTTGGGGAAAAATCCACAAGACCACAGGACTTGTATCACAAAATGTTTACTGGACCAGAAATAATTTTACAAGACCAGATTCAAAGTGAGAATTGAACAAGCACAAGACATATGAGAAGATTTACCTCATTTGTCTTTAACACGTTGACTGCCGCCTACGAGTATATTCGTAGTAACAGGTGTAACGGATTCTGCCACTACGAGTATACTCGTAGAGAATGAAAGGCTTTTGTATAGTGAATTGAATACACTGGCATCACTGAGAACGCAACGTATACGCTTCTGGCAGTGGTGAGCACACATCGTTAAAATTTGTATGCTACAACATGTTGACAAAAAGAAAGTACCTACTTGGTATGCACGCATGCGCACCACACTGGGATGCTTGGCAAATGGGAACGCCCCTTCAAATTTATTACCGGCAGTCAACGTGTTAAGGGTATTAAGTATATTTCAAGTCATTATACTCAAAGTCAACATTTGAACATTGTTTGTTTCTGTTCAAGATACATGTATATAGTGAGGTACATGTACATGAATTGTTATTGAATTGAAACCACAAGACCGCCGGACTTGTCCAGTCATGAGTTTACTGGCCCAATGCTAAAATCACTGGCCTCGGGCCTGTGGTCCAGTGTCAAATTCGAGCCCTGAACCTAAGTTCTGTTCAGAAGTCCACTATTTTGTTTTTCATGGCATTTCTATACAAGACTTTGTCTTCTGAATATGCCTCCATATTTGCCTCTGTTTTATTGTGTCTCATATAATTTTTATTCTAGTAGTTCTTTGAACATCTTTGTTTTCTCAGGTTTCTTTTTGGGAGTTGACCAGGGTTAGCAATTCAAGTGGGAAAAGGGTCAACCGAATTTCCCTCCGGAAATTCCTCCAGTGAGAAAAAGGGTCAACCAAATTTCCCTCCGGAAGTTCGTCCAGTATGAAAAGGGTCTACCGAATTTCCCTCCGGAAGTTCGTCCAGTGTGAAAAGTATCAACCGAATTTCCCTTTGGAAGTTTGTCCAGTGTGAAAAGTGTCAACCGAATTTCCCTTTGGAAGTTCGTCCAGTGTGAAAAGGGCCATTCGTTCATATTTTCAAATAGCATGGTTTCTTTCTTTTTCTTTCTTTTTCAGACTGACCCGAATGCTTCAATTTCCCATAGTTCATCAGACCATTACAGAGCTGGTGTGTCTTGACAAGACAATCGTTCGATGACGCCAGAACCATTTCACAAACACATAAACAGTTATGCTTCACACCGTTGTCGGCAATATGGTAACATCTCCAAGGTAGGCGGTCATAAGGATTGTGCAATAACAACAACAACAACAAAAGCATCGCTTGTAAGCGACCAATCTTCAACAGAGATATTTTAGACCACCTCTAATACACTACAATAGGTTTTTAGTTACTTTATTTTTTCTCATCAGAGACGTACCGAGACCATGTTTAGATTGTAAAACTGTGCCATAACTGCTACCCTCTTGTTCTTAAAATGACTATTTTTTGACCAAACTTACCTGACGTCACCACCACGATATGCTTGGTTGTGCCATCTTTGGGATTAGAATTCCCACTGAGTGTGTTACTGTACAGTGCCCAGCTTAGGAGACTCGCGTACTATATCTTTACTCCCAAAATGGCAGACCATAAGCAGACAGTAGCCACCTGTGACATCAGTCCAAGGTGGGTCAATACCTGAAGGAAGTAAGTTGTTTACGGTTGGTGAGGTTGGTAATGTTGTTAATGAGAGTATAGTTTTGGCAACTTCTGCGAAAGTTCATTTATAATATTTGATGCCAAATGCTGTCACACCATCTGAATATAGTACTGTTTCATTGTCCTAAAACTTTTAAAGGTCAATTGCTGTTATTTTTTGAGAAAGTTGCTTTTGGATCAACATCATAATAATAATAATCAAAGTATGCAGTTCGTACGTAGCGCTTCATCACACCCAAGGGCGTCTCAAAGAGCTGATTGATTTTTCTGCAAGGTAGGCAGAGCTATGTTTAAAATATAAGACCCATTTGTTTACATAGCAAAATGTTTATAAGGTGCTGTGGCGCAATGTGCAGCCAACAATACCAGCAAACACCGGGGCGAACCCCTTCTCTTAACAATAAGTGTGCTGGGTTCTTTTACGAGCATTGCACAACATACGGGACCTCTGGTTTTACGCCCCATCCGAAGGACGAAGCAATAATGATTAAGAGTCTTGCTTAAGGACACAAGTGTCAAGACCGGGATTCGAACCAACACTCTACTGATCAGAAACACCAGAGCTTGAGTCCAGTGCTCTTGATCAGCTACAACTTTGGCTTGCATCGGGCACGATTTTCAGGGATGAGAAATTGCAGGTTTTTATCTGAATTCAGACTTTTTAGAAGTCTGCCTGGTAAACAAAAAAAATGTTCATGCTCTTTGATCTACTTCTCTAGCACTGAGAATACCATTCCCAAAAGCTCCTTAGAATCTATGACTCCAAGGGTTATCAAAAGGTGGAAATAATGCCATCGTTTCAATGTGCCTCCTGAGATCTGGATACAAGTTTCAGACTTTTTTTCTCAGCAAATGACTCTCACCCCTGTTTTTGTAGAAAGCAACAACAATTGGGCAGCAACAACAATTGGGCAGCACAACAATAGGGCAGATCAATCGAAAACCAAGCTAGGACACCTCCCACCCCACCCAACTTCCGTCCAGTCTACCTTAAATGCAGAATGGACAGTGTAAACAGCTTGCTTTGCAAGTACTGCAAGATTGGATTGTCAGTTGATAATGGGGGTAGACAAGTGCGCAAACAGTCTCTGCGTCAGCTTACTGTTAGCACCGTAAACCTGTAGGGAAAAATATATATACGTGCCCTGAATATTTTTGTAACAATTAATGGAACAATGTTGGATACTTTTTAAAAGGTTAGGTGTGATACACAAATACAGAGTACTGGTTATTTTCAGAGACTTGGCTTAAAAAATAACATCTCAGTTTTGCTTTCACTGTTAAGCCGTTTTGGTGTACTTGTATGTGTTTGTGGTTTCATTTGATGTTTTATGGTAATCAATATTTAACTGAATACATTTTATTTGTGGTGGAATACTTCTGTGGTTAAAAGGGCTTGTAATCACAGTCGGTGTGTATGCAATTTTAAGGGCTTACTCAATCTGCGTTATAATCAAGAAACTTCTCAGTCTGTTAAAGTTGTTCTGAAATGTTTCAGAAATTATTTAATCACATGTGATCATCTACCATTTTGAGCGAATGCTTTGTTGTCGAGATGGATGTTATACATGCAAGTTTAATAATAATAATAATAATATGCAGTTCTTATATAGTGCTTTATCACACCTGAGTGTGTCTCGGAGCACTACGTATTTTCTCCACAAGGTACGTGGAGCTATGTTTAAAATATAAGACCCATTTATTTACACAGCACCATGTAACAGTTTACAAGGTGCTGTGGCGCAGTCGGCAGCCAACCCTACCGGAAAACACCGGGGTGAACCCCTTCTCTTAAAGGAACATTACAGAATTGGTTTTTGCTAACAAAACAGTTGCTGGTAGTGTAAGCACTTTATGTAATCCACCATAAACATAAACTGACAAACCTGTAGAAGTTTGAGATCGATCGGCCATCTGGGTCACGAGAAAATAGTGCAAAGCCGATTACAAATTTGCATGTGTTATACAATGCATGAATAAAACGCTCATGAGCGATAAACTCCAATTGGAAATTAGTTTGATATATTTCTCATCAAATATGGCATTTCAGCCAGAAATATTTTTAGGGATGTTTTCTACTATCATCATCAATAGACCGTGTAAGTTTTATGTAAATCTGTGATCAAAAGTATATTTTACAATTACCAATTCTGTAATGTGCCTTTAACAATAAGTGTACTAGGCTCTTTTTGTGCATTACACAACACACGGGCCTATGGCTAATGTCCCATCCGAAGGGCGAGGCGATAATTGTTAATTGTCTTGCTTAAGTGTCAAGATGCCTTAACGATGCTGTTAGATGCCTTTCAGTGATGACACCTTTTCGTCAAATGCTAGTAAATTCAGAGTTATTAATCGGAGTAGAATGACAAGTTTCGAAAGTAAACGTTTCAGTTCATGGCTGTTTTTTTTTATATTATTTTTGTTTGACTTTTAAACATGTTGGAAACCGTTTACCTAGTTCATTAATACCATGATTGCAGACAATTGTGAGGCGATGACTACTCTATGTTCTGACACCCCTAGGATTTGACACCCCTGTGTTATCTACACGCTAGGGTTAGAGTTAGGAGGAGGAAACTACATTAGGGATCCGGTTTTTGAGGCATTGCGTGGTGAGGTATCAACGTATATATGCCGTGTTTGCGGTAACACCATGTGTATATCTATACTTTGCCGTGTAGATTTTTGTTCTATAGAGAACTTGTCTTGCTATTTGTTCTACTACAGCGGAGTAGATTTTCTGAATTCGGGAGACTTCTCAGTTCTGAAAAGAGCTGTCCTGCTTGTTAACTACTGCCTGGGCGGAAGGTAGGAAATCGGCCGGGGCTACTTCTTTCGCTTAGTGGATCGAGGGGACTTCTTGTTATTATCTACACTGCCGCGGAGTGAGTTCTTAATTGGTCTCAACGTTTTGACTAACTTGCTTTAGTCATCGTCCGGATACATTAGGGATGTCTAACCATAGGAGTGTCGAAACATAGGCCTTTATTAACTGTGTTGCCCCCATGGCCAAATCATGCACTTCTTAGAAAAAGTAAAATGGCGAAAAAGTGAAGAACACCAAAACATCAGTCATGACATCAATGTGATGTGGTCTCTTGAAGGCAGGATATACTTTCGGTAATTGTCAAAGACTAGTATCCTCACTTGGTGTACCCCAACATATGCACAAAATAAACCTGTGAAAATTTGGGCTCAATTGGTCATCAAAGTTGCAAGAAAATAATGAAAGAAAAAACACCCTTGTTGCATAGAATTGTGTGCTTTCAAATGCCTGAGAAAGACTTCATGCGTGAAGCCTTTCTCAGACTCAAACATTTTTGTGAGAAATTACCTCTTTCTCAAAAGCTACATTACTTCAGAGGGAGTCGTTTCTCACGATGTTTTATACTACCAGCAAGTGCTCCTTAACTAGTAAGTTTTTATGGTAATGTATTACTTGAGTAATTACCAAAAGTATCCACTGCCTTCAAACATTCTACATTTGTATATGTTGAGAATTGGTTGCCTTACAGGCACTAATTGATAACTAGATGTCATTTGGAAACTCTTCTTCTTATCTGTTTGATGAGGAGATAAACCCAGTTTTGGGTTGAGGCGAGAAGTGCCTGGTCTTGGTATAAAGCATCGTCTTCTTTTGGGTTTAACTTTAAAAGAAAATGTTAAACTCTCCCCCCAAAATCCTTATAAGTCTGCAGTTTTTGATGAACGGGGCTTAATTTCATGAAGCTGCAAGCGGGGAAAAATAAGTATTTTGGCTGGAAGTCCATGTCTGCAAAGCTTTTCTGTACTAAGCAAAATTGTGTGCTTTATGAAATTGGGCTCAGGTCTGGTCAAGCCACGTCTGAATCAAGCGGCTTAAGCTAGGCTATGGCTGTTGGCTATGGATGTTGGCTTCAGCGACAACATTGAAGAATGTCTTTTCAGCAATCCAGCCATGAACTCCGGTTTCCAACCTTTGATAGTCAATTTCTGTGTAAAATGTTTCACATATATTATAGATTTGTACATGTCAGTGTAGGAACTGATGATAATTCATTTGTGCTGGACTGCAGAGCAGGCCTGGAATTTCACTCGTTGAGAGGGCAAGGCCATTTTTCATTTTGCAAAGAGGAACCTCCAGTGGGGACACTTTTGAAAGGGGGGGGCACCAAGGTACCAAGACCGGGTGGGGTGGCAACAGAGGTCATGGCCACCATGGGCAACAGAGGTCATGGCCACCATGGGCAACAGAGGCGCCATGGCCATCCATGGGCAACAGAGGTCATGGCCACCATGGGCAACAGAGGTCATGGCCACCATGGGCAACAGAGGTCTCATGGCACACCATGGGCAACAGAGGTCATGGCCACCATGGGCTCGGTGTAATTCCTTAGAAGACGCTGACAGCCTTTTCCTCTTAATTGAATGTAAGATGTGCTGCACCAGTAAATACATTTGCCTTATCACCCGACAGAGTATAAACTATTGACAGAAATTATAAATGGCACAACAATTTTGTGAGTTGTGCTTTTATAAACTCGTAGTTGATCGGCTTAATAGCAATTTATTATTACTTATTGTGCAAGTGAACATCAAGTGCCCTGTGTGTGAGTTTGTACCAAGTGGTAGATATGTCTTAACAAGTGCAGCAACTTGTTTGTACAGGTGCTTTTTTTAAAAACCTTGTGCTTGACCTGTATATTAAACATTCCAAGTATGTGAATGTAAAACGCCATGGAAATATATAATGACGATTTGTCAGTTCGTAGACTGTGTCACCTTTGTTCACAAAAAGAGTGACCTTGTGCATTCCAGGGCATTTCCTTGCAGGCAAAGTATGAAACTGGTCATATGAGAAATGTTTTCATTTTTTTTATCATAGTAGTAGATGAGAACAGGTTTTAAGATGTTCCCCCCCTCCTTTCCTTTTATAGTCAAAGTTGATGAGAATAGAATGGTACACTCCTAAGTTTTCTTTCGTTGAGCTGTTGTACACATCCTGCCTGCAGGAATTCTCCAAGCTATGTGGCTCTTTTGTGAACATGTCGCCAAGTCAGTGCAAAAACAAATTTTTGCAAAGACATTGCACTTCGCACGGAAATTGTCCATGCAAAATTTGTTGTATCTCGGCGTGTACTTGTTGTTTGTGTACAATCGGGCTATTTTAAAGGTATTGTACACTTTTGGTAACAGCTCAAAAATCAGTGTCCACATTTTGTGTGATCAAACATATGCATGAACAAACAAACCTGTGAAAGTTTGAGCTCAATTGGTCATCGAGGTCACAAGAAAATAGTGTAAAGTGTATTATGTGTTTTCTGTTTTTTCAAATTATCGCGCGCGATAATTACTATTGTTTTACTTGTTTCTCAGAAACGACAGCATTTTAGGCAGAAATATTTTAAGGAACCCTTTCTACCATTACTTACTTTAAATCATGTAAGTTATGTGTGAATCTGTGAACATTTTGTTTTTCGATCTTACCAATAGTGTACAGGGCCTTTAAGCGAGATACAACGTTTTGACACTTTCAAACTCACGCATAACGTGAGTGTTATTTTAGGAGATACAACAGTTTTGCACTGACACAATGATGTGATGTCACAAGTCACACGGTCTATCATAAATGGATGGGACATTCAATAATGTAACTAATGTATTTGCAATAGTTACCCAAATACTTAAGAAGATGTGAGGCAATTTGTTTTTCTGAAATGTGCAAATTCATATATACTGTATACATTGAGATATGTGTCCAAGCTGAAAATGAAATCATTAAATGGGATTGCTCTATGATTGGGTGTGTTGAAGTACTTCGATTTTTCATACGTGTCATGCAGAAAAGTTAGTGCTGAAGCCCAACTGAGAGTCACTACCACATGGTTATTGCTTTGGCTGAGGTTTTTTTTCCAGCTAAAGGGGCATTGTCTATAGGCAGAAGAGGAGATACTGATTCAGATTGGGCATAATCTGCAAGCGTTCTTTCGTTTGTTTTTTGAAAAGACATTTTTGCAGGCAATTCGGGTGGGGTTAATGTGCAGTCAGTAGGCTTAGTATTTTTTTTATGGAATTGTGATTCTTGTATTTGTAATATGTGTAAAGAAAAGTGTCTTTACGGGACCACGCTTTGGCACACACCTGTCAATACATGTACATGTACATGTAGTTGCATTTTGATATTTGATTTGTACTTACCGCATGACCGGCATAAAATCACCAGAGTTTGAGGTCATGTTGCTGTGTGGAGAATCTGGGTTTGAGCTTGAAGAATATCCCTCTCCCTCGAGAGTGACTTTGTGGACAAGGTTCTTTTACAAGACCCCTTTGTCCCCCTTTTACTTGATCTTGATTTGTCTGCCTCAGCGAGCCAGCAACTTGGAGAGCAGGTGTTGGCTCAGGAAGCCCCATAGGAAACTAATCCTGTATCTGTGGTAGCACCACAAGAAGCCACAGAAGAACCAATTCGCACTATCAAACAAATCACCCCAAAGAACATGTTCTCAGTGACAGTGTCTCTTGACAGAGTCTCGAGGAGGCTGTAGTCAAAACGCTGAATCCAGTATGGTTCTTTTGAAGATTATGGTTCTTAATAGATGATAAATTTGCATAGAGATTATTATTTGTTTTTTAACCTAACGCCATTTTATGTAAAGCACTGTATACTCAGTACTTTCCTGAGTCCTGTGAAAAAAACAGGGGAGTAACATGCCTGTCATGCCTGTGGATTTTTGCTCACAGGACCCGGGGAAAGTACTGAGTATACATACATAGGCGTTAGTGTTAAACAACCACATAATATGTTTTTTTCTTGAACCAAATTTGATTAATTTATTGTGTTTTTGTTTTTTTTCATGTAAAGAAGATACTTGTCAGAAACATCTTTCATTTACATCATAAGACATTCATTTTATGTAATTCTTGATCCCAATTACACAGAGGTGCCTTTAAGTGCACTATTTAGCTGAGCAATTTTGCTCACCACTAAAAGGTTACCAGCCACAATACTATGTCATCCTCTACGGTCATACTTACTATTTGTGACTGGTTGCCGACAAATTTTTGCTTAGCTGGGAGTTTGCAAGCGGTCTTTTAATAAGATCTCTTAGGAAACGTCTTGTATGACATGTGTACAATAAGGTTGATCAAATTCAGCGTCGTGTACTAATTAATCGTTTAATTAGAAGTTTGCCTTTTTCGTTCGGATGGTGTATTTTGGTCATTGGTTTGTGTGTGGGGCCTGAGTTTGGCACACATACCACTGGCATGTGATAAAAGATCTGTAGAATTGATGTAATTACGACCCCAGGTTAGCACACACCATTGGAATGTGGTAAACGTTGTATAGATTTAGCGTAATTGAAAGACGTTGTAATGTTTTATGTCAACTTAATTTTCATTGTCATTTAACTGTTGCTGTAAAGTACAATTAAGGTGGGTAATGTAAGAAAGGATTGGCATGCAGTGATGATGTAACTAGGAGAGATTGGCATGCACTGATGATGTAACTAGGAGAGATTGGCATGCACTGGTGATGGCATTAAACATAAACTACAGTGTACCTTGACTTTATCAAAGCTCAGCACCAGAACAAAAATACTGAATTAATTTTGGAACAAAGTACATGCTGGGCCGAATGTCATGGCTCTGCTTACCGTGGAATTCTGCTCTTACGGCTCATGTGCCTAAATACAGGGCGCTGTAAGCGCAGAATTCCGCGGTAAGCAGGGCCATGACATTGGACCACAGTGTCATTAAAAAATGAACAAGAATTTGGTAAGAGGGCATTGTTGTCACCCATAGGACCATAAACATGCTGCCACCATTTTGTCTTGTTCCTTGTGCGCACTAGCAATAATGAATATAGATTCCTATATAGAAAATGGTGGGCAGACTATTTTGTCAGTCCAGCCTCGTTTTGATCTACACTGTATGGACATGGAAAAAATCAGATGGCCACATCATGATTGTAACTTATAGACCAATACCACAGTGCCGCCATTTTGTTTACTCCCATAGGCTGTATCCGATTTGGCGGCTATTGCTACAGCTATGACTGTAGGTAAGGGTGTGACTTTGGACGTCCTATACTACAACACATGATGACGAGGAAAGCTAGCCATAGCCGCAGCTGTAGCCACTAATTGGGAGGGGGTGGATAGTCAGGCCCCTGTTTCGTAAAATGGTGGTTGCCTATTGACAAGGGAACACGACAAATGTGATTACAGCATAGCAATAAGATATCTGGTTTCCAATCTTCGGATTGAAGGGAATATTTTTGTGCCGACATTTAATTAATTAACTAATTAAATAATTAATAAATCTATAGCCTATCATCTATAATATGATATGATGTTAAACTTAACAAAGAAGAAGAACCCTCCATTCATCTTATAACTTGTCTGTCACATTAACATGTTCTAAGCAAATATTATACAAATACATTTTTTTAAAATAATGTTTGGATGAACTTTGTCCTTTTTAGTACTATTGCAAATAAGAAATATACCACTCCCCCCCCCTCACCCTCTTCAAAAGAAGATAAAAAGAGAGATATTGTTTCAGGGTATCTGTATATATATATTTTTGACAAAACTTATATTCTTGCCATCGGGGTCAAATGTCAGGGAAGCCATTAAGCATACACTATGGTAGAAACAATGTTAACAACAATGTATAAAGTATTTTGGGTTATTACATGTTTCTACTAAAGCAAGATTTGTGTCTGTGCTTAGCCATTTTTGTTGGTGCTTACCACGTAACCAGCTTGATGAGATTGGACCCCGTTCTGTCTTGTCCTGGTTATGGACGTTCACCATAGATGCTTACCATGGCCTAATTGAATATTCACGCCCTGAGAAAATAGTGTCCATTTTGACAATTACGTGTTCTAAGTCATGATGTACACTGAAAAAAATGGCACATTTTCTCTCATGTTTTAAAATCAATGCAGGATTAAGCCCACCCCTAAGACACTGCAGCAGTTTCTGTCTTTTTAGAATTACTGATTTGAGTTCATCAAAAGTGAATTTGACAAAAACTTCTTAATATTAAGTACACTGCCGAGCCAATGCACCCGTGTCCGCTTCACACTTGATGAAATGTTTCCTTGGTGAAAAAAACAAAAAACAAAACAAAGCAAAACTCAGTACATGCTAACCAGCTTCTTGCTTCACCCTGCTCCCCAGCGAGCAGGGGGTAAACAGAGCTGCCATCTCTCCCTGGTTCTGCAGAAAGGTCAGTTCCGTGAAAATAAACCAACCTTTCCACGACTGTTCTGACGAACAAGTTTGACCATCACCCTGATTAAGTCATTCTAAACATCTCCCTGATTGTTATACACAATCTCGCTGATTGTAAGTTGCAAATGTTGGCAGCTCTGGGGTTAGCTAGTTACCCGGGAAATTGCCGGGGTTGGCATTTTCAAGTGTGAAAAGGTCAGCCAAATTTTCCAGAGAATCTCTCGGAGATTGTCTGGTGTGAAAGGGACGTTTAGACAAAACAGTCTGCACATCCAGTTCAACCAGGCGATTACAATAAACTTTTGTATAAATGATTTGGTCACGGATCAAAATATATTAAAAAGAGATAAATTGAGCCAAACAAAATAAATCACTCCTTTATTTTTCTAACGTTTCTTGTTTGGGAGGTGTTTTGATTAAAGTCAACGTGCACTTAAACTCAGATAGGGCGCAATGTTGGATAAGGAATTGTGATATTGTATAAAATAAAAAAAAAATGACCAGGTTGATCTCAGTAGTTAGAACTTGTGCATTAATACACTTGTATGTTTGGTGCAATTATTATTACGGTTCTTATTGGTACACTGTTATGGTATCGTAAAGCAGAATGAAGTGTTCGTTTCTGGTTATATGAACAATTGTATTTATTGGTTGTTTTTGTCGTATTTATATTTATTACTGTTGTAAACACGTGGCACAGACAACTAGTTATTGTTGTTGTTTTTTCAACCTGTACATCATCACAACATGTATACATAATAAAATGTTTTTTTTAATAAATAAGACGCAATTATTGCAACCTATGATGCACTGGTAATTATTTATTTAACGCATAACTGTTATATACTCCGATCGTGCCCCCCCCCCCAATCACCTTTGTCGTGATCCTGTACGTAGTTATGATACATCAGTTGGAGCTCAAGTTGTACCAAAAAGGCATCAGACCATTTTCCCTTTTCAACCTCGGTTTGATGACTTTCTTTACACATTGTCCGATAGCATGTGAAGCAGTGGTAGCACGACAGTGTGCGGTTTGTTAGGGAGCCTGTACATGTAATGTAGCACACCCAAACCCACCTCCCTTCCTGAATTCTTAGCATTGTGAATTATTACAGGCATGATTTTTTTCCGACTTTAGTCTGATTTACGATTTTTGTTGCCCACGGAAAAACCTGAAAAAACTGTGATTAAATGGCCTGAAAAGTTTATGAAAGGCTTACACCATGTGTACATAATAGGTTAGCCCTTGTGCTCAAAAAATGTTTCCTACTTTTTTTCAAGAACCAAATATCATACCTGATATTAGCCAATCTTTTATGGGGTGGGGTGGGGGACAAGCGTGGGCACAGGCATAATTGGGGGGGGGGGAAGTAAATGTGTGATTTTTGTGGGTAGTACTTTATTATCAGATCAGTTCTTTTCAGAACTATATCAGAAGTTCCTTCGATTTCTCAAATATACTCCGTGGTAGTAGAACAAAATAATAACAAGACATGTTCTACACAGCGAAGTAGATATCATCAAAATGGTGTGACCGCAAATCAAATATACACTGATTTTTCCAATTATATCTAAAGTATACAGTTTCAGAAAAATGCAAAGCTAGTTTTTAAATATTAACATTTTGATTGTTAGGCCTCTTTGATAAGCCCACGCTTGGAATGTTTCTGTCCACTCCGCTTGAGCGCACTGCGCTGCGTAGAAAAAAAAGAAAAAAGTGGGCTCGCCACAAATAAGAAGAGGTTGTGTTTTTATTGACTTTACCGGTTCACACGAGGGGGGTGCCCTTGCAATCGCTTTCAGTCCCCCCTCCATTGTTGTCCCCCAAAAGAGTCTTCGCAACTCTATTATTGGGCTTGTTATCGTTGTGTTGTTTACTCTAAGGGTTCGCTATTGACAAAACTCCATTCCACGATTTACGGGAACTATATCGGGGTGCCATAGCGATGTACATACACGTATATTGCACTATGTACTGAACCCATATGCAAGGCTACGAACATGGCGGTCCGAGAACAGCTTAACTAATATCAGTAGACTTTTGCACAAATCACTCGTACTTTTTTTTGTGCCCACAATTTGAGCTTAGGACTGAACGGTTTGAAAGACCTGCATGACGTACCGCTACCGTAAGTTACATGACCCTCAGTTTACTATAAGAAGTTAAGACAGGGATTAAGCTACCAAGCTGAGCTAAACAGATTAGGCTACTGCATGGGCGTTCAGCAAGCAGCCTTAGCTTTCAAAGAACACGAAGGACTTTCTCCGGGCGTGTAAAACTCTTCATAAAATAAATCCGCAGAGGATTTATCAATTCATCTCCCAAGTTTGATCATCAGCAGTAAGAGATCGTGTAGCAAAGATTGAACATCGAGCCAGATGTGACAGTCTGATTGCAGGGTGAGTAACTTCCTCTAACCTTTTAGATGTTTCCACTTTTAATTTCCCGCGCATTCCGTTTCCAGCTATTTGTGCAGTTGTGCTCAATTTATTTTGGTGTCCCTATTTTTTGGTGTGCTCTATGCTGCACAATTATTCGCTGTCTTTCCTTTTAGCCGGACGTGTCCATGAAATGCTACGGTGTCGTTGGATCATTTTGACGGCATGGTAAAGCTCTTATAAAGGTGGAGAACACACCGGAACTTGGTCAGCATTTAGGGAGCGCCACACAGGAAGATACGGCTGGGTGCTACCGGCTTTTTTTATGAATCACATTGCCAATTTCAGAGTACTGGATGTTATCGATGAAAGCAATATCAACCGAACCACTATTTTTTTTTAAATGTCACGAACACTGTCCGACTGCGGCTGTATAAAGCTTGAAAGATCAATCTCATTTTTAAAATGATGTGCTTCCCAAGTTATCAATGCTTAGTCAGATTGGATTTTTAACCAATCTTTTCGGAGATACAAAGCATAATGAAACGTACGGTCCAAGTATCTCCACTAGCAATAAATAGGTCATTTGTTTAACACCTTCATTTTCTCTCTCTCTTTCGGACTGTGGTGCTATGACGCGTTTCACGTAGCTTGAAACCTTAGTAGAAAAGATGTGGAGCTTTTTGTTACGGACAACAAGAAAAGGAGTATTTCACTGAAACAACTGTTCTTGTACACTATGTCTAGCCTAGAAAGCCGATGCAAACTATGAGTGAGCCACCAGCATCCCCCGTGAGTCTCAAACCAGCCGAGTGGAACAGCATGAGTTTATCCCGTCTGACCTTCACGGGTAAAGACATTGCTATCACCAAGACCCTGGCAGCTCTTGGCATCCTCGGCCTCATCTCGATGCTGCTGGGTGGCCTCTCGGTCCTGCTCCTCTTCCACCTGAGCTACCGCCAGGACAACCCACCGTCGGACGCAGACGCGTCCACGCGGATCGGAGGAGTGGGATGGACGCTCCACTTCATAGACTCTAGTGTGGTGCTCGGAAGTCTGTGCGTCATGTTGTGTTCTTGTAGTCTGGTGTCCAGCTCAGCACAGTGTTACTTTGCAGCGAAGATGCTGAAACTACCCCAGGGAGAGGAAAGGTATACAACTTGCATGGCCCATTTTTTTTTTTTTTTTTTTTGCTTATTTTTTTTCTCTGAACAAATCGTTGACAGATGATGCTGTTTCAATTCGAAAAACTTTCGCATGTGCCACGGATAATTCACACAAAGAGATGTAACATGCAACATTGTTTGCAAAATTGTTTGCAAAACATGGCGATGGAAGTGAGATAATGTTTGGGTCTCGACATTAGCTCATTTGTATTTCTTAATAACCACTCATCGTTGGTCATGGAAAATAAGAAGCCAATGTACTTGTTTTGAGTGAACATTCTAGCTCGTATATGGCTTAAAGGTTCAATGTGTAGATATATTGGTAGACCATAAACCATCCTTCTTTGAGTCTAGTGGACCATTAAATATCTACCCATTAAGTTCCTTGCGGATCTCAAAATGCCATCCATAATAATTAGCATGAGCTGTCATTTGTATTACTTAATTAACTACCACTCATCGTTGGTCATAGACGCCAATGTACTCGTTTTGAGTGACAATTCTAGCTCGTATGGCTGAAAGGTATATATAATTTAATTTTATGTACATTGTGTATAGGCCTGATATCAGTAGACCATAAATCATCCTTGTTTGAGTCTAGTGGATCATTAAAGATCTGTCCATTAAGCTCCTTGCTGATCTCAAAATGACATCCATAAACTATTAGCATGAACTATTAAAATTTTGCTCGCCGATGAACGGTGGAAATGTTGTTCAACGTGGGCGAAATTTACGAGTACCCCCTCCCGATTGTTATTTCCTTTAGTTAAGAGTTTTTTATGCAAAAGTCCACTTTGATTTGAGGGCGTTCTATAATTTCTTGGCCTCAAAGCAAATTCAATTCAAATACATGGTTGTCCAGTTGCACGCGTTTAGTGTTGTGACGTCATGCATTGGAAACCATGGCATACATCACTAAAACGGATAGTCGTTTCTTCTCCACAAATTACACTGTTAAAATAATTACACTCTATGTTTTATTTTGTTTCGTTGGACAGAGCGCATCGTTTTCTGACCGACACGTCAGGAGCAAGGTTTCTAGCAATTAGTTCATTCTTTGCCGCAGTGCCAGTCTTCGTTGTAGGTAATTCCATTACAAGTCTTAATTGTCATGAAACTCCCCGATTGAGGGCTACATCGGAGGAATACAAAAAATATATATTTAAAAAAAATCGAAGAGGGGTTGACAAACACCTTTTATAAACATAAGTTCTCCTGAAGCAACTTGACAATTAATTTCACGATTTATGAAGTGATGAATGATTGTAAGAAAACTTTAACATGTACTCGCAGTGGCACGTAATTTATGCAGAGGTGTGCCTAAAGGTAGTTTGTACAGGATTGGTAGAGCTGATAAGATAGTCACAGGTATAGTGTTCGTGTTTTGTGAGATCAACCATAATACACGAAATATTTCACACAAAAGAATGGTTCTAGTCTGAACTTCCTAATCAGTAAGCTTTCAGACTGAAACCAAACACTAGGGCAAGATGGGACAGAAAACAAGTTTTTGGATAATAGAAGTAGGATCTGAAGCTTTGCATGGTGGGAGTATAACCAAGAGAGGTTTGCGGTAACACCATGTTAAAATCTCTTTTGAGTAACTATTGGTTCTGAAAAGAACCGTTAGTTAACGACTCAACGTTTCGATCAGTATGCTCTGATCGTCTTCAGGATAATAGAAATTAAATTTTGAAAGTTTTTGAATACCGAAACTTTACTTTGTCAAATTTAATTTGGTGTCCGTCCCCCCCCCCCCCCCCATTATTGATGGGACGCTTGCACTGTATCAACGATGGGTCAAAGAACTACTAAGGTGGAACATTCAATATCATTATGGGTAAAATCGGGGCAAACTGAGGCAAGATGGGACAAAGGTTGTACGACCATTACCAAAACTGTCAGTGTGAACTGTTAGTGTGATAGGTAAATAAAAACAACAATCCAAACAAATTTATAGTATTACAAACGAAATAGTTTACACCTTTGAGTAATTTTTTAAAACCAATCTTTTTGCAGTTGTGTTTTAAAACAATTAAACGTGTCCCATTTGACCTCAACCCCGACCGTTCATAATTCATAATAAGTTGTTGACAAAAATGACTCATTTTACCCCACTAGAATGACTTCTGGGGTAGAACGGGACAGATCACAAAAAGCTCCCAGACCAAAATATGTCTGCATTCAGTCAGTCTGTGTTGCTTTCAGCCGGCAGTAATATCATGTCTGCATAATGTGCTTTCAAAATGGGGTACGTGCTGCTGTAAATAAATCTTGGCAGTCTTTCAAAACATCCCCGTAGCCAATGGAAACCGTACGTATAGTCATTCTGATGCGTGAAAATTTGACAACAGAAACGTACAAAAAGAAAACGGTAAAAGGGCGACCCCACGAGACAGACTAGGTATGGACGAAACTACTTTACAGAAAGGAGGTTTGACAAAAATGTGGTTTATTTTAAAACACATTGAATATAGCAATGTCCCATCTTACCAATCCTTCATGATACCTTGACAGGATAGGCAATGGAGCAATAAAAATAAATACATGAGAAAACTTACATTGTCGCCAACGGATGTGGTGGGCCTAGCGTATTGTCAACCCTGAATTCATGGAAGCGGAAAGTTTGAAATTACTTTCTCCATGAAGTTGTTCAATTTGAATTCTGCTTATTATGTATATTTGATTACACGTTTTTATGGAAAACTATCTATAAACACTGACTTTGACTTGGATCCGTTTGTCTAATTTTTTATTTTTTTAAATTTCCTTTCTTTGATATTGTTTCTACATTGTCTTAACCTCATTTCACTTATGTGTGGTCATTTCATCAGCTTTGGCCGTGTTCATTATTCACGAGTTTCGTCTGGTGCCTGCCGTCTTATCAACTTCCTTCCTGGGTCTCGGTCTCATATTGATGCTCGTTACATTCAGTCACAGCGTCTGGTTGTGGAGGAGGGAGCAAGACCTGATCATTCGCGGAGTCGGAGTGTTCGAGTACAACGGCACATCGGCCATTAGCAGCGTTGATGGGAGGGCGCCCTTTGCGTACACCAATAACGTGAATACAAACTCTGAGACTGCGCCGGCTGCTGCAGATAACAACTTATCAACTCTTGTGTAAAAAACCGGCAGAGAGTCTTCATCGTTCCCACGCGTATCGTGCCCGCAATAGAATTGACAGTTAGCTATCGTGGACATGTACGAGGTTATTTGGATGACTTTTACGTGATGAGCTAGTTTTTGTGTGAGATGTATATAAGAAAAAGTTTAATAATTGGATTTGGATTTTACGTATGCTCTTCAAAGACTACAAGGTCTTCTCAGAACTATAAGCGTGTGTCACAAGAAAACGCTGTTAAACAATGGCATGGGTGATTTGTTGTAAAACTATACCAACGTACCGGAGACCAGCTTTGGTGCCGATGTGGCGGACTTTCTGTGCCCAATACCGAAAATGTTGTGTGATAGCGCCCTCTTGACTCAACTTCATGCAGGGGGGGGGGGGCGGGTCACTCTTACAATCTCCTATGACAATGACACCGGAAGCAGCGAAAACTTTGGGCGTACAACTACGAATGAGTGTGACTCAATGAATGACTTACTAACATGATTGTTAACAAAATAATAATAACAGCTCATCTGAGTAAAACACGCCAGTAGCTCACACTGTGAACTGAAAACAAGAGTGAAAGTTGGCAGACTTTATTACTACGGGAGAGGAGAGCCATTAGTGCTCGCCAAAATGGAGGAACACTCGACCGGGGCGCGATTTATTTTTCATACCACACGCTGGCTACTGTATACACGCATAATGTATGGGCGCCTCCCAGGATCCCTACACTTGTTGACCCCGTAGTAAGTGTGTGGTACAAAACAAAATTGCGACCGGAGCTTTTTCTTGTACTTTTTTTAGACCGATCCGTCACTCACTAATCATCACCAGTCCCCACCACCACGTGGTCCAATCCCACCACATGATGTTAACAATAATAATGCGGGAAAACCCTACTGTGATATTAAAATAGAGTGGTAACTGGAATATTTAGACTTACCTTTTAAAAAAACCACCCCTATCTAAAGTATGGTTACAAATGCAAATCTTGTCATTGTTTGTTTTTTTGTTTGTTTTTACCGGCGGAATGTACCGAATGGAATTTATCTGCACATCAAACAATCGCTTTGGTTATATCCCATAAATTGCACGAATTCCTAAAACCATTAGGGCCTATTGTGATTCCATCTTCATTTAGTACTTTACATAACAAACTGAATGGAAACATTTACAATAGAACCTATCTTTAGGTGCATACTGCATGCATGGAGGTAGAAACATAATTATACGGACAGGATAGAAAACTCTCGAGCCGGCCGTATTCACGATTAGCTCTAAACGGTAACCGCTAGCCGCGACCTCACTTGACCTCATTATCTTGAAAAATCCTAATGAGTTCTATAAAACTCTAAGACGATTATGATTGAAGAGGTCACACGAGGTCGCGGCTACTGGTTACATTTGAGTGTACATCATCTCCATGTGGCAGAATTGGTCTATGGTGGCTGATGCGAGAAGTCCCTGTCGGTCGACTCGTACACGGGATGGGAACCTTCTTTTAAATCAGACATCGAAGAGCTTCGTGAGCCTCAAAAACAGGTAAACCCAGCCCTCTAGTTATCAAGAAATGTAACATTTAAATGGAATATAATTATCTTAATGGGTTTGCACAGCATTAGTAGGATTTAAAGTATAAATGTTCACAGCTATCATGGAATAAAGATGGTCCTATGCCAGGGGGACTTCTCTTGAAATATCTTTGCCTGAAATGCTGTAAAAAATAAATTATCAAAACAATCAGTTTTGATCTTGCGAGTCCAAAACTCAATGTTCTAAAACAAACACTGATCTGTTTTCACTTCTTTCTCGTGTCTCCAATCCAGTCTGTAAATTCGTTCGTTTGGTATAAAGTTGGTGGACATGCCGGCACGTCCACCAACTTTTTTCCATCAGGGAAAAATTATTCATAAAAACTTTGAACATTTTGGGAACATTGATTCACTTTACACTGCTTTAACGTGTGTGAAGGATACAGAATTGCCCTTTGTATCAAAAATTGAAATTTAATTTAATTGGTAGAATTGATCGAATTATAGTTTGGATCTGTCCCAACTTGAGTGTTAAAGTTTGGACGGTCCAAATTTGGCTCGGACCAACAATAGCTGGGATCCAGAGATATTTCACTGTGCAGGGGGATCGAGCCATCGGAACGTGGGGTGTAGGTGATCCATGGGTGGCGCTACACTAGGCTGATGGCAGGTGGAGTAATAGTAATGGGTTCTTATCTATTATCCATGACAAAATTACCTGAAATCACGTACGAGCCTCATTCTAAGTCAAGAAAAACATGAGATGATCGAAAATTACTGTAGAGGTCCACTAAATCTACCATCAGTCTCGCAGTCCCAGCTACCCCTTTAACCCCCCCCCCCCCCGGTACGCCACCGGAAACAGCTACAGTGGGACGGGCTTAATAATTATACATCACCTTTAATGTAGTTTTTTTCCCGGCCAGTTTAAAGAAAAACTCTTTCAATAACACCGGGTCATTTAACTTCGCTTGAAATTGCATGAAAATGTTCTGTTGCACCATCACTCACCAGCCAAAGGGAGTCATTAAATTTCAACAGCTTAGCATTCACTGGGCAAAATAAGACAATTCAAAGTCATTAGGTTGCAAAGATCATTCCATTTGATAAAAGCGAGCAGCTAGAGGCTGTCAACCATTCAATTTCATCAATTCAAGAAATTCAACTGAAGAATAGTGAAAATGTAGTCTATGAATGATATACAATGAGTAAAACGAACCCGAATGAGAAGTGCGATATCTTGTGTGCACGAAAAAGAAATTGGATACAACAGTAAAAGCTATTGAAACCATATAGTTTGGTCGAATTGGGGGGGGGGGGGATGCGTGAATTTAAAGGAACATTACAGAATTGGTAAGAAGAAAAAAACTTTTTGATCACAGATTTACAAAAAAACTTACACGGTCTAATGATGATGATAGTAGAAAACATCCCTTGAAATATTTCTGTCTGAAATGCCATATTTGATGAGAAATGAATAAACTAATTTTCCGATTGGAGTTTATCGCTCAGGGAGCGTTTTATTCAATTCATTTGTTGAATCTATATGATTTATGCAAATGTGTAACCGGTTTTTCACTATTTTCTCGTGACCCAGATGGCCGATCGATCTCAAACTTCTACAGGTTGGTCAGTTTATGTATATGGTGGATTACATCAAGTGCTTACACTGCCAGCAACTGTTTTGTTAGCAAAACCAATTCTGTCATGTTCCTTTAAAGGAACATTACAGAATCGGTAAGAAAAAAATGGTAAAATATGCTTTTTGATCACAAATTTACATAAAACTTACACGGTCTAATGATGATGATAGTAGAAAACATCCCTTGAAATATTTCTGTCTGAAATGCCATATTTGATGAGAAATGAATAAACTAATTTTCCGATTGGAGTTTATCGCTCAGTGAGCGTTTTATTCATTTGTTGAATCTATATGATTTCATGCAAATGTGTAACCGGTTTTTCACTATTTTCTCGTGACCCATATGGCCGATCGATCTCAAACTTCTACAAGTTTGTCAGTTTATGTATATGGTGGATTACATAAAGTGCTTACACTGCCAGCAACTGTTTTGTTAGCAAAAACCAATTCTGTAATGTTCCTTTAAATGCGTGTTAATGACATTGAATTGAATTTTGCTCGTTGGCTGGAAAGACCTACGTACACTCAAACCAATTATAATCGAAATGTTGTAGAAGTAATTTGTAGAAGTAAGGATTGTAAAAAAAAAAAATTACAAAGTGCGAGATAACAACCCGTCTTGTTTTCTTTTATAATAAAACAAAAACGTGTAAACTAACCAATAGAATTTGTTCATTAAACTTTGTGTAGCAATTATTTTGTTGAAGTAGCTTTGAAGCTTTTAGAGTCCATCTGGCTGAATGGGACTCGAACCCAGAGAGTCTTCATCGTTCCCACGCGTATCGTGCCCGCAATAGAATTGACAGTTATCTATCGTGGACATGTATACGAGGTTATTTGGATGACTTTTACGTGATGAGCTAGTTTTTGTGTGAGATGTATTATAAGAAAAAGTTTAATAATTGGATTTGGATTTTACGTATGTTCTTCAAAGACTACAAGGTCTTCTCAGAACTATAAGCGTGTGTCACAAGAAAACGCTGTTAAACAATGACATGGGTGAATTGTTGTAAAACTATACCAACGTACCGGAGACCAGCTATGGTGCCGGTGTGGCGGACTTTCTGTGCCCCATAACCAAATTATGTTGTCTGATAGAGCTCTCTTGACTCAACTTCATGCAGCCCATCTCGTACACTCAAACCAATTATAATCGAAATGTTGTAGAAGTAATTTGTAGAAGTAAGGATTTTAATTTTTTTTTTCACAAAGTGCGAGATAACAACCCGTCTTGTTTTCTTTTATAATAAAACAAAAACGTGTAAACTAACCAATAGAATGTTCATTAACTTTGTGTAGCAATTATTTTGTTGAAGTAGCTTTGAAGCTTTTAGAGTCCATCTGGCTGAATGGGACTCGAACCCACGACCTCTCTATTGGAAGGTATGATCTTTATCGATGAAGTTCAGCAACACTCTGCGGTTAATGCTTTCTCGAACATTATAAGAAATGAATCGCCTTGGATGGGATTCGAACTCACGAACTCTCTACAAGAGTCCATTTTGTCTTTTACACCGAACGCCGTAGCTCTGCAACGCTAGCTGTCTGGGTCATAATTCGCGCCAATTACTCAAGGCCAATTACCTTTTAAATAATGTTTAGAAAAGAACAGCCCGTTAACTAATTACAATGTACATAAATACCTTTTATTGTGTGGCCTTCTGTAGGATTAATTTGTATTTAATTGTCCTATACCGAGCAACCCCCCAAAATACCTTACATACATATTTATCTCAGTACAACATGGCGCATTAATTGACGACACTGCACGCACTGTGGTACTTTAATCATTACGCAAGTATCGCATTGTCTCTGACTACAATCCCGGCCAAAATGCTTAGGCCACCCATTCCTAACGTTACAATAACCATACAACAACCATTCCCTGTCTCACAATAAACATTCTCTCCCCCGTCCCCATCGTGGATGGGAGGGCGCCCTTTGCGTACACCAATAACGTGAATACAAACTCTGAGACTGCGCCGGCTGCTGCAGATAACAACTTATCAACTCTTGTGTAAAAAACCGGCAGAGAGTCTTCATCGTTCCCACGCGTATCGTGCCCGCAATAGAATTGACAGTTAGCTATCGTGGACATGTATACGAGGTTATTTGGATGACTTTTACGTGATGAGCTAGTTTTTGTGTGAGATGTATTATAAGAAAAAGTTTAATAATTGGATTTGGATTTTACGTATGTTCTTCAAAGACTACAAGGTCTTCTCAGAACTATAAGCGTGTGTCACAAGAAAACGCTGTTAAACAATGACATGGGTGATTTGTTGTAAAACTATACCAACGTACCGGAGACCAGCTATGGTGCCGGTGTGGCGGACTTTCTGTGCCCCATAACCAAATTATGTTGTCTGATAGCGCCCTCTTGACTCAACTTCATGCAGCCCATCTCGTACACTCAAACCAATTATAATCGAAATGTTGTAGAAGTAATTTGTAGAAGTAAGGATTGTATTTTTTTTTTCACAAAGTGCGAGATAACAACCCGTCTTGTTTTCTTTTATAATAAAACAAAAACGTGTAAACTAACCAATAGAATGTTCATTAACTTTGTGTAGCAATTATTTTGTTGAAGTAGCTTTGAAGCTTTTAGAGTCCATCTGGCTGAATGGGACTCGAACCCACGACCTCTCTATTGGAAGGTATGATCTTTATCGATGAAGTTCAGCAACACTCTGCGGTTAATGCTTTCTCGAACATTATAAGAAATGAATCGCCTTGGATGGGATTCGAACTCACGAACTCTCTACAAGAGTCCATTTTGTCTTTTACACCGAACGCCGTAGCTCTGCAACGCTAGCTGTCTGGGTCATAATTCGCGCCAATTACTCAAGGCCAATTACCTTTTAAATAATGTTTAGAAAAGAACAGCCCGTTAACTAATTACAATGTACATAAATACCTTTTATTGTGTGGCCTTCTGTAGGATTAATTTGTATTTAATTGTCCTATACCGAGCAACCCCCCAAAATACCTTACATACATATTTATCTCAGTACAACATGGCGCATTAATTGACGACACTGCACGCACTGTGGTACTTTAATCTTTACGCAAGTATCGCATTGTCTCTGACTACAATCCCGGCCAAAATGCTTAGGCCACCCATTCCTAACGTTACAATAACCATACAACAACCATTCCCTGTCTCACAATAAACATTCTCTCCCCCGTCCCCATCGTGGATGGGAGGGCGCCCTTTGCGTACACCAATAACGTGAATACAAACTCTGAGACTGCGCCGGCTGCTGCAGATAACAACTTATCAACTCTTGTGTAAAAAACCGGCAGAGAGTCTTCATCGTTCCCACGCGTATCGTGCCCGCAATAGAATTGACAGTTAGCTATCGTGGACATGTATACGAGGTTATTTGGATGACTTTTACGTGATGAGCTAGTTTTTGTGTGAGATGTATTATAAGAAAAAGTTTAATAATTGGATTTGGATTTTACGTATGTTCTTCAAAGACTACAAGGTCTTCTCAGAACTATAAGCGTGTGTCACAAGAAAACGCTGTTAAACAATGACATGGGTGATTTGTTGTAAAACTATACCAACGTACCGGAGACCAGCTATGGTGCCGGTGTGGCGGACTTTCTGTGCCCCATAACCAAATTATGTTGTCTGATAGCGCCCTCTTGACTCAACTTCATGCAGCCCATCTCGTACACTCAAACCAATTATAATCGAAATGTTGTAGAAGTAATTTGTAGAAGTAAGGATTGTATTTTTTTTTCACAAAGTGCGAGATAACAACCCGTCTTGTTTTCTTTTATAATAAAACAAAAACGTGTAAACTAACCAATAGAATGTTCATTAACTTTGTGTAGCAATTATTTTGTTGAAGTAGCTTTGAAGCTTTTAGAGTCCATCTGGCTGAATGGGACTCGAACCCACGACCTCTCTATTGGAAGGTATGATCTTTATCGATGAAGTTCAGCAACACTCCGCGGTTAATGCTTTCTCGAACATTATAAGAAATGAATCGCCTTGGATGGGATTCGAACTCACGAACTCTCTACAAGAGTCCATTTTGTCTTTTACACCGAACGCCGTAGCTCTGCAACGCTAGCTGTCTGGGTCATAATTCGTGCCAATTACTCAAGGCCAATTACCTTTTGAATAATGTTTAGAAAAGAACAGCCCGTTAACTAGTTACAATGTACATAATTACCTTTTAATGTGTGGCCTTCTGTAGGATTAATTTGTATTTAATTGTCCTCTACCGAGCAACCCCCCAAATACCTTACATACATATTTATCTCAGTACAACATGGCGCATTAATTGACGACACTGCATGCACTGTGGTACTTTAATCATTACGCAAGTATCGCATTGTCTCTGACTACAATCCCGGCCAAAATGCTTGGGCGCAGGGGGCCCAACGAGATATGGCCGGGATTGTAGACTTTTCTTGTTTACGAAAGGACTACCACGCATAATATTGCGTGCGTGAATCACGTCTAATGGTAATGCGGTTTGGATGGTACAATATACCGTTAGGGCTGCCGATGTTCACGACAAGTGCTATAGAAAATGCGGGAATGTTATGAGATTACTTTTTTACAATGATGAGGTTTATGGTTTTTGAGGCATTGCATGGTGAGGTATCTACTTTGCTGTGTATATTTTTGTTCTTTAGAGAACTTGTCTTGCTATCTATGATGAGGTTGGGATCAAAATGGCTCAGCGGTTTCTTTCCCTGCCCTTCACCTCTGTAGGTCTGGTTCAAACCACACCGCAGACCGGGGCCTTGCTTTTGGAGTGTGATTCCAGTCCCCACCTGATTGCGTGGGTTTTCCCCAGTGAGGTTTTTCCTCCCACATCTAAAACTGAACATTTCTTCTCGTTTCCTATTCATTCCGTTAGTTGTGCTAAAAATAGTGCTGTTGGATGTGTACTAAAAATAAAATAATAACTAAACGGTAGGCCTACCCGGAAAGACCTCGAAGAAATGTAAAAACAAACAAACAAACGAACACTCGGGGAAGCACAAAGGTTGAACAAGTAATTTTTTTTTGCACTTAACTTAACAATGGTATAAAAATGGTCACGGTGGAAAACTCCCCTTCTTGAACTATTTTTGCCTGAAATGCTATAGTTTTTGAGAAGTGACTTAATTGGTAACATATAATGGGGGTTTTCACTATTTTATTGTGACTCTGATGACCAATTGAGCCTAAAGTTATCAATTTTGGAAAAAACGTAAGGCAGGCGCGGTTCCACGGGTGGGGGGGGGGGCGCTAGGGGGGCTACAGCCTCCCCCAAACTTTTGTCTAGCCCCCCCCCCCCAAAAAAAAAATAAAAAAAATAAAAAAAATTAAAAAAAATGCAAGGGAAACCAAGAAGAAGAAGTTACATGCGGGAAAATACTGGAATTTTTTACTGGATTTGCACGGTCTTTTCACATACTGTAGTCTTGGCCCAGACTGTTAAATGTTTCACGTCGGACAAGCGTGGTGTTTCGTTTTGTTTTGTATTACATGAACGTAAAAACCAATCTCAGTTCGGAAATGAAGACGATGCGGTGATAAAACACAAGTGGAACAACAGATTAGCACCGGTAAAAATGTTCTTTTTAGTAAGTTCTAACCTCTTTTCCTCCCCCTCCCCTCCCTTCCTAAAAAACCTTCCATTTTTTCAAATACATGAAAAATGCGCTGTTTGTATGTTGCTTTTCGACTCCCAAAATGAAATAGCAGTAGCGAAAGTTAGAGGGTGACGTCACGTGCAAAGGGTGTAGCCCCCCGAAAATTGTGGCTCTAGAACCGCGCCTGACGTAAGGCCCCTCCTCGATGTCCTTCTCCAAAGTCCTTCCTCCGATAACAACGTATATTTATTAGACACAACTAGCAGTTGCATAAACGTGGGGGGGGGCAGGGAGAGGTAGCCCCCCTCCCCGCTCAGAACTCCTTCCCTCCAGCCCCAAGTGAGATGGTTCAATACATCAAATAGATACCACTAAAATATGCCTTTTCCCCGCCCCCTAAAAAAAGCCTGGTTATAACACCACTGACTGCAGTCCCTCAAGGGCGTTTTCTGTACAACTCGGATGTAATAGCACGATCACCGTATAATCTGGAATACACACGCAACAACGACCGCTTCTTAATTGGTTTATTTAAATATGCAAATTTACAAGACGTCACTACAACTCGTACCTCCTGGTACCGGGTATTTTCCTAGGCGTTTCTGTAAGTAATGCTTTTCGCGTTGGAATAATATATCACTGTACCTTTTTGTTTTGTTCCAATGATCACGTCAACACCCCCATTCCACACAGCCAGCCCTTTGACTAGGTATATTACGCCAAACATCGTTCACGTCACTGCCGGGCTGAGGTGCATCTCGGCAAATTATTGTAATCAACGTTGGACAATCACGTCGTAACAGGCGAGCTAAAAAAGAACCATTGCCGGGAGGTGCTTTGATTTGGGTCGAGATTTTGAATCGCCAAACCATGTCCAGGGAAGATGAAGACAAAGAGAGAAGCCTTCGGGTTTTACTTGCGGACTACATGGCCAATACGAGTGCCCACGGCCTCCCTAACATCGACCGTGGAAGGAACACCGTTAGGAAAACAGTTTGGTCGCTGCTTTTTATGTGGGCCTTTGGCATGTTCGTTTGGCAGTGCTTTGAGCTGATACATGCGTATTTTGAATGGGAAGTAGATGTTAACATTGACATCCAATATGAGTGAGTTACCATATACTTATAATTGCTACTCTAATCAATCTAGTCATCCATTGTTTTAAGTGCACCACGTAGAATTATCTCGGCATTGTAAAGAGCCCTTTTAAAAACTGTAACAGAGTAAACAGTTTAAATTTTGAAATGGTCAAACGATCGGAGTTAAAACTATAATTTACTTGCTTTGACTCCAATATACTTGATGCTAAGTTGTTTCCCCTAAGTACACTATCAGTTAATGTTAAGTTCTGATCGTTAAATGGTTATCAACTTTAAAATAAAATTAAAAAAGTTATTACGATTTTGACGAAAACATGCATTTACATTTGGCGGGTTTGTAACTGTATGTAACTTTTGTTACTGTATGACCCACTTCAGGTGGGATGTATCGGTTCAACACAGTATGTGTTTTTTTCTCCCCTCTTTTAAATCTATTGATATATTCCTTTATAAACCCACATAATATATACTTATTTTATATGTTAATCTTAACTCGTTGACATAGCATAAGAAACACGGACACTACATTTTTCCCCCATTTATGGTTCGTATCCCTTCTTGCACAAATTTTCATCGACAAGAAATATCACAAGAAAAGTTCACTTTGATTTTGTTCATCTCTTTGCCGATATTCCTTGGTGTTTCGGGCTCTGCAAGGTCCATCAAACTACTCGGATGGACCGTGCATCCAGGTTCGTCCGCGTTCTAGAACACAATGTCTTCTCGGCAAATTTGTTTGTTAAACATCATCATTAGCGTTTAGTAACCACGAGCATAGAACAATTAACAAAGACTGATCTTCAAACTCTTCAAAATGTTTATGTAGTTATTTATATGCTAATTTATTTACTCCCCCCCCACCAGAAACCAACTTGACTTTCCCGCTGTTACGATATGCAACCTGAATCCTATCAATCGTCGTCCATCAAACACAACGATAACATCAACAGCCTGTTTGGCTCCGATGACGACGGCACTACTGCGGTCCCCAGTGATCAAGGTTTCCAAGTTGTGACTTCCACACCAAGCTCGGAGTCGGCCAGTATGGCGAAGAGCGTAGATGGGTCACCGATAACAAGCGAGGGGAATGCCCAAGCGGTAACGACTGAGACAGTAACAGAAAGGCCAAAAAACCAAGAGTTACAGACGACGACGTCACCATCAGAGAATGGGAGTAATTTACCCGCAACTGAGAAGGCAACAGAGTTTTCTACCGGTGTTCTTGAGAATGAAACGTCGACTGTGGTCGAGACAGTGACCCCGGGAGGATCATCGACTACTGGCGGGTCAGCAAATCCAGCGACAGACGCGAAGCAGTCACCAACGCCATCAGGGAAAAAGAGACGCAGACGTGATGTGAGTAAATCATTTTGATTGAGTATGCAAGAGTAGATTCAACAATTCTTCACCAGGCAGAATTTTATGATAATGTAGAACAAAATGTTGGGTGTAAAATTGAGCTAATAGTAAAAGGTGGTTTGTTCTGGATTTCGAACCAATCATAGCACGACTTCCAAACTCCGGGCACTTTCAGGTCGTCGTGTTTGATCCGGAGCCGCTGTTTGACTTCGGGGTTTGAAGCCTTAAAGGAACATTACAGAATTGGTAATTGTAAAATATACTTTTGATCGCAGATTTACATAAAACTTACACGGTCTAATGATGATGATAGTAGAAAACATCCCTAGAAATATTTCTGCTGAAATGCCATATTTGATGAGAAATAAATCAAACTAATTTCCGATTGGAGTTTATCGCTCATGAGCGTTTTATTCATGCATTGTATAACACATAGCAAATTTGTAATCGGTTTTGCACTATTTTCTCGTGACCCAGATGACCGATCGATCCCAACCTTCTACAGGTTTGTCAGTTTATGTATAGGGTGGATTATATAAAGTGCTTACACTGCCAGCAACTGTTTTGTTAGCAAAAACCAATTCTGTAATGTTCCTTTAAAGTGTTGCTTTTAAGTAAGTATGCTGCAGAAAAAAAAAATCGCGAACGGGACACCAAAACCCTCAGAAATCATCATGCGCTTCTTAGATTTAAATGTCAAAACCAAATTCGAAGAGAATTAAAAAAAAATACTATCAACAGCTATAACGCTTCTCACCAAGTAAGTTTGTACGGTTATAGATTTTAGGAGTATTTACCAATCTATACCGTACTTCTAAATAATGGCATCGGCGCTTTGTTGTTGTTACCAGCCGGCGCTTTGTTGTTGTTACCGGCGTCCTTCAAAGCGAGGTTTACTGTGATTAAATTATCCGATAATCAAGCTACACGATGTTCCCATCATACTTTGAGAATGACGCAACTTTCTTTCAGCTGCCATGTTCGCTCGCCATAAGACGGTCGATTAATTGCGGGAAGAAAAAGAACAAGGAGTACAGAGAGAGTTTTAAAGAAAAACCAGAACACGTGTTTGGTCAATATTTGCTTTTCAACACTAATTGCTCCAAGGCATTCCCCAACAAGTACAAAGAAAGATTAAGATTCTCACTCATGAAGTATTTGATGAGCTCAATAGCCACCGTCGAAAGAGTGACAGCACAAGTGACCATGCTTAGCTTGAGAGTAGTAACACGATTTGTTTGTCTAGCCTGTGTTGGCCGTAACTCTGTTAAGCCCTTTTCACACTGCATCTCTTATCCCCGTGGAATACAGCCCCGGGGAAGCCCCGTTTTTTTGTTTACCCTATACGGTT